>CATIWR010052019.1:0-27920 GCA_949677035.1 Omphalea diandra | reverse complement strand
AGCAGTTATACTCCCGATTGTCTGAGCTTCTTGGACTGCATGATCATCTGGTGTTATTGAATGTGATTGTTGGGAAGATTGCTACTAATCTTAAGTGTTACACAGAGGTTATTGTTTCATTAATAATTTGTTTCTTGTTTTATGTTCATTATTATTTATGGCTGCTAATGTCACATCTTCATCTGTGGCTATTCCAGAGTGAGGAGGTTATTGATCACACATTGAATTTGTTCTTGGAGTTGGCATCTGGGTTGGTCTTACTGCCTCATTATTTAGCTAAAACAAATCACAGTTTGTTGTCTTATTTCTATAAATTGTTATACTTTTTTCAACACTGATTATTTGTTTGGTCATTACTTATTGTTTTGTTATTTTTCTGTACAGCTATATGACTGGGAAGCTGCTACTGAAGCTGGATGCTATTAAATTTATAGTCGCTAACCACACTGTAATTGCGGTTTTAATATTTTATTTGTTTTATAATAATGTTTTAAACTTATTTTTTATACGTCTGATCACTAATTAATTTTTGTTTCCTCTTGAATTTCTAGAGAGAACACTTCCCTTTTCTGGAAGAATATAGATGCTCTCGTAGCCGAACAACGTTTTATTACACCATTGGGTGGTTAATCTTTATGGAGGACAGCCCTGTTAAATTCAAGTCTTCAATGGAACCGCTTTTGCAAGTACTTTCTCTATCTGTTTGTGTGTGTGCACATGTATGTGTGCCTTTCGAACCTCGTGCACGTTTAGGAATTTGTTTCTTCTTTGACAATGTGAACTCAAAATTTGCTTCTCTCTCATTGAGCCGTTTTCAGATGCCTAACTTTGGTGGTCTAAGCATAGATTTATTGTGAATCATACTTGTATAATCATGGTGTATTCAGGAATAGAGTCTTTGTGTCTGCTTTGGTTAATTTAATCAGTGAGGGATGTTTCACGTTGCCTTAGGTCTTTATAACTTTGGAAGCAACGCCTGATTCATTGTTTCGATCTGATGCGGTGAAATATGCTCTAATAGGGTTGATGAGGGATCTTAGAGGAATTGCAATGGCTACAAATAGGTAACTTTTTTTTTCAGTTTTATGTATGAGATTTATTTGTTGGTAATGAACACTAAAAATAGGTAACTATTTTTTCAGTTTTATGTATGAGATTTATTTATTTGTATTGAAAACTAAAGTTAGAGGTTTTATATTTTTCAGTCGTAGAACTTATGGGCTTTTATTTGATTGGCTATATCCTGCTCATTTGCCACTTCTCTTGAAAGGCATCTCGCATTGGGCAGATACACCAGAGGTATGGAGTTACAGCTAAATTCTCACATTGTCATTTGCACATTAAATGTCTCAGTTATATGATATTAAGCATTGCGAAAACTCATTTGACCCTTTGATAAGAAGTTCTTTCGTATTTGCTATATAGCTTTTTAATTTAGGTTGTGATAGTCCCTTAGCTGCTGGATAAAGTTTTTGGGCAAGTTTTCCTTTTGAACGGTGCAATATCCTTCCATGTTGCAAGCTGCCAAACCATGTCTAGGTCAGCCTTGCTTGTTAAGACTACTTTTAGGCTAAAAATGCATGTAATCATTGATCCTGACAGCTCAGCAGTTAAGCTTATGAAGGTGATAGTTGTATGGTTGTCCTGAGTTGTAAATTATCGTAACAAGCTCTAATTTGGATTTAGCGAAAGTGGGCTATAGAACATCTATTATTTTATGATTATCAATTGTTATCTTTTCACCCAATTTTTTCTACTTATTCTGTCCCAAAAAGGTTGTCACTTACAATTTTTTACATTGTTTAAGAAAATCACATTTAATGCTTTGATAGCTCATAATTTATAATATATTTTCCATGTATGCCCTTAATTATATTTAATGAGAAAATAAATGTATTTTACTAGTTAAATAATTGATAAGGATAAATTAGTAAAATTTGATAATAATTAACCAAAGTGGACATGTATTTTGAGACATCTAAAAAAGGGATTGTGGACAATCTTTTTGGGACAGAGAAGTATATTATTTGCTGTCATACCGCCAAATTGATTCCATTTGCTTTACTATTTTCTGGCAATACTTTACTGCCCAAGTCTTGGATATGATGTTGCACTGAATGATATTTCCTAGAGAGATTTTTTTTCAGCTGTTATTTAATGTTTATTTAGCAATCAGCATAATTATTCTATTATCTTTTATATGCATGTTTCTTAATGTGCTCAATTATTCATGGACCTTATTGTTTTGCTTAATACTGCAGGTTACTACCCCATTGTTGAAATTCATGGCTGAATTTGTGTTAAACAAAGCCCAGCGTTTAACTTTTGATTCATCTTCTCCTAATGGCATTCTTCTTTTCCGTGAGGTCAGCAAACTCGTTGTGGCCTATGGCACCAGGATTTTAGCTCTTCCAAATGTTGCTGACATATATGCCTATAAGTACAAGGGAATATGGATATGCTTAAATATTCTGTCCCGAGGTAAGTCCATAAATTCATGCATTTTGGAATAGATGGAGTCAATTATTGCACTTATTAAAAATTTCATGTCCTTTTGTGTTTGATTTTTATCTTGAATTTGTTTGTTCTTGTGTTTTTGCGTGATTATAATTTAAGTGAAAATTAGTGTTTTGAGTAAATTTAAGCGAAAAAAATTAGTGCTTTGAGAAGTTCTTGAGGTCCACTCTGATGATAAACATGCATTCTATGGTGTACACAAAAAATTTTCATTCATTTTTCTTTTTTCTATTTAACATCATTTAGTACACTTTGATTGCACTGTTCACATTTGACGTTGAGTTACAGAGGATTCATGTCTATATTCTGCTGCTTGATGTGTTCAAACAATAACCTATGAATCTTTGAAGGTAACTGGCTCTGGAGTTTGGAGAATGCAGCAGTTTAATTTTTATGTTTTCTGCCACTTAGTGACTCATGTATCCTTTACATATACATTGATGTGTCAGCATCACCCTTTTTGGAAGTTCTTCCCCTGATGATTTGTTATCAAAATAAAGGTGCTTCCACAAAGAAACTACAAGTTGAGAGAATATGCTCCTTATGAAACCTCAAGGAGGCCTTCTGATAGTCTCTGGGATCCAAAATACATTCCTTAGGAGGAGGGGAGTTATTACTCTTTTTTTCTTAATTAATTTTTTTTGTCATTTTGTATCAAAAGGGGGGTGCTGCTGGGAGTCTACTTTTTCTTCATGTAAAAGTGGTTTAGTATCTAGAGTCATGCTTTCTATTGAAGGCTTCTTGGGAAGTGTTCGTGGAAATCTGTGGTTAACTAGGAGGATTTTTTGAGGGTGATGATTATGGCCAAATATGAAGAGACTTAAATCATTAGATAACCTTTAGTCAAAGATTCTTGTCTGTTTTAGGAAGAGTCATGCTTAGTTCATTGGATGATATTAATTTGACTCGCCAACATGTGTTTTTATTGCATTTATTTTATTAACTTTATTTGCTGTAAGATCATTGATTGGCAGATTATCATTACTTCTTTTTTTTTTTAAATTCTTTTTTTCAAAATGCATGATATAAACTGACTTTCTTTTTACTGATCATTGACAGCTCTTGCCGGAAACTATGTCAACTTTGGCGTGTTTGAACTGTATGGCGATAGGGCTCTTGCTGATGCACTTGATATTGCTCTAAAGATGTGTCTGTCAATACCTCTGGCTGACATATTGGCATTTCGGAAGGTATAATCGACTTTTTGGCCAAAAGATGGGATGGGATACTTTATGGATAATATCCTCTGGGTTTTGCATCTTGTGCTTGCTACGATTGTTTTTCAATTTTTAGACATATTGGTGCATGCTTGTAGACTGTTTTTTAGGTGTTAATTTGAGGTTAATTACAAAAAATTTGGTTGTTCTAATATGCATTCCCATCTCTAAAATCAAATATTATGGCCATTGAATTTGTTGAAATTTGACAATTTCATTATAAACAAAAAAACTATATGGTAGGTTAAATTTGTTTGCATGTCTTCTGCAATTAGGGACGTTGGTCTGCGTATCGGAAGGTTATCACTGGGTGTCAAATTTATCATGTATTTATTCTTAGTGATGTTTGGAATATGACTCTTTTAACAGTTTGTTATGGCCAACTAGTTTTTTTCTCGTTGGATAAGTGCTTTTTGGCATTGTAGATTTTATGGATTTTCTCTGTTGTAAATGATCTCGTTACTATGTGTTGTTTACCATTAGGTGCTTGTTATTTTTCAGTTTGCTTGTCAAGATGTCGTTATTGTTCTGTTTTATTCATCTTACATTTCTTTTTCTGTTTCAGCTGACAAGGGCTTACTTCGCTTTCTTGGAGGTTCTGTTCAGCAGCCATATCGTTTTCATATTGAATCTCGACACAAACACTTTCATGCATATAGTTGGGTCCCTAGAGTCTGGTCTTAAAGGTCTGGATACGAATATCTCCTCACAGGTATGTGACACTAATGCTACATTCTACATTTCTACTTAACTATGTAGTATTTACATCTGTCCTTATCACATTCAAGATAAAAATCTTGCTTAAGCACAGTGTTCACCTGGTTTTATCTCTGAATCTGATACCATATGTTGCTTTGTTTAGCTGATCCCACTTTTGCTAAAAAATGTGAAATGTTTTATTAGTGTGCATCTGCTGTTGATAATTTGGCTGCTTTCTATTTCAACAATATCACAATGGGGGAAGCACCCACGTTACCTGCTGCAATTAGTCTGGCTCGACATATTGTGGACTGCCCCAATTTATTCCCAGAAGTAAGCTATTATAATTCTCTTTTTATAAAAGTTTTTTTTTCTTATGCTGGTTGAAGAGAAGTACTGAATGTTTATTCTAGTGAAACAATGTTTTTACTTGATACGGATAAGGTTTTGGAACATTTTCTTCTTTCTTGTTGGGGTAAGAGAAATTTTTGGTGTTCATGTGTGAAGTTGTGATAGCTACCAGTGTCCCTGTTTGCTGTATAGCCCATTCTGTTGGCATATAAGGAATTGGAAAAAGGGTTATGTTGATACATTACGTAATTAAGAACAGAAAAGGAGAGATAAGAGAGGGCTACTTACATATTTTAACCAATATTTTGTTCTCCTGCCAGAGTTGGCAGATGAAGCTTAAATGGACTCCTCCCCAATTATCATGACTATTTGCTAATAATATAAACATGGAAACCTGGGTACTTCTCTTATGTAGTTTGGTAGCTTTTGACAGTTATTTTTCCTTCCTTTTTTTGAATCCAATACAATTGTAATACTGATTTTTCTTTCTTTCCTCCCAAACAACCAAAGAAATAAAAAGTGATTATTCTTTCTTGGCCCAACATGTCATACTTTCAAGTTTTTTTTTTTTTTAAATTTAAAAAATTTTATTTTATAGCTTGATGTGACTTTATTTTGAACTGTCAATTCAATATAAAGCCACAGAAATTTAGCAACTGAATGCGTAAATTTTCAATTTGCTTATGGATCAGGCTTGTACTCTATTTAAATTGATATTCCTTTTTTATTTCAATCATTCAATGAACCGCTTAAATCTTGGAAGTGCCTAGTTTGGAACATGTTTGTGGTTTATTTATGTGCTTGGTGGTTGCCAGCGGTGGGGGTCATTGAATGATGGTGAGCTTTAGCCAACCTGCAATATGAATCAGGAAAACATTTTCATTTGGCTTAATTTTCGTATGCTGAATTAAAATATTGTAAAATGGAATCTCAAATTGAATATGTTGTGTTTTTTCTTGTAACTACGACTAGTGCAATGCTCGTTGTGCATCTCTGGCTAGCCTTGCTGGGAATTAGTGATGCTAGCTCCTGCAACTTGTTGCCTAACTTAGTGTGAGGAAGGGATATTTGTATGTGGGAATTGGAGAATCATGAATCTTTGGGCGTTTTCAGGATTGGGAATCAGAAAGAATCTAATGTTTGGAATCCTGTTATCACCATTAAGTTCTACACTGAAATTGTACGAGTCTAGTGTGTGTGACACTCTACTGCACTTTAGGTTCCATCTAAAAGAAGGGGAATTTTTATTGGATTTTAACTGTTATGCATTAGATTTTATGTGAAATGAAAAATTGAAAGCAATTGACTTGAAATTTTACCTTTAATATTTATATATGAATTTTGTTCCTCTCTTTAAATTTACAGATATTGAAGACCCTGTTTGAGATTGTGTTGTTTGAGGATTGTGGCAACCAGTGGAGTCTCAGTAGACCTATGCTGAGCTTAATTCTTATTAATGAGCAGGTATGGAAGTCAGTAAAATCTATCAATGATTATGGAACTAACAAGTTTCAAACTAAATATTGAATTTGATTCTTATCAAGCTACACCAGCTTTTTGTCCACATGTATTGTTGAGATAATCTGCTCACCTTACTTCATTTTTTTGAAGTGTGCACTTGATCTCCATTAGTCGCTACAAGTAATTCTTCACTCCCCTGCCCCTGTTCAAATTATATTCGACGCTCCAGTTCTACTCTAGTCATTTCTTTTAAAAGAATAATATGTTCAATTGCAATGTTGTTGAAGCACAATTAGATTTTGATGTTCTACATGTACTTTTTCTCATCACTTCTTCTGATAAAACTTTATCCAAGTATTGACATGATGAATGCATTGATTTGGGGGAAGTTTTGATTTGGATAAATATTTATTTTATTTGGTTAGTAAAAAGGTTTACTTTTCACTATCATTTATAAAATTTCCATTTGCTTGCAGATATTCTCTGATTTGAAAGCTCGAATTTTGGCTTCACAGGTAAATATGTTTCTGCCTACATTTTATTACAACTGCATTATCCTTTAGCAGAAATGTGGCTTAGATCTGCCTGGTAAGGTTTTCTATTCTCTTCTGTGCCCCCAGTCAATACAGCGACTTACTTGGAGTAACAATGACACGCATGTACAAATTAAGTCAAGTTGATGCCTTTATTATGGGGTTCATTGTGTTATACATGTAAAGAATAACTCTGGAAGACAAGTTGTTTTTGTTTTATGTTATTTTGAACTTGCTGAAACTTCATGCTGCATAGCTAAGTCTGTCGATATTGAATTGGAATTCCTAGACAGCAATAATCTAATTGAGGCTCTCTGGAGTATGCTTTATACTTATCTCTTAATGTTAAATACGACAATTAGGAAACCCTATAACTTTGGAATTGTATATGCAAAAGATTGTAGCAACATTGGTACAAAAGTTGAGGTGAAATTTGGAATGTTCTATAGTTATTGTTGGAGTTAATTTCATTTAAAGGTTTGTTAAAATAGCATTAATCGGGGGGAATATGCATTATTATTAAATTAGTTTTTTATTGATGCATATTACGCTATTCAAACATTGATCAGTATAAGGGACAAGCACACTGGTAAATCCTGGCTGGTCAGCTTCTTCAGCTGCTTCACTTAAAAATTGAGGTGTCTTGTTTTTATCAATAACAGTACTTTCGGAACCATGACTGCTCATTGTTCACTATGAAAGTATGTAAGAATATTGGCTGTGGATTACATTTGGATATCTCTATTGCTGGCAAATAAGTGGCTATAGGTGACTTAATACTCGAGCCAAAAAATAATTCTTGTTGCCGAAAATTCAATGTTGAGTTTTTCAAGAGTAATTAGAAGGTTGAGTTTCATGATTGGATGGGCTTTAGTAGGTAACAGTTCATGTGATTCTTCTGGTGACACATTGCCTGATATTGCAGCCTGTAGATCAACACCAGCGGCTTTCCCTTTGTTTTGATAAACTTATGGCAGATGTTACTAGAAGCTTGGATTCAAAGAATAGGGACAGGTTTACGCAGAATCTGACTGTTTTCAGACATGAATTTCGTGTCAAATAGCTCCAATGTGTTTGCATTTTTGCCACTTGTTTTGGGGACTGCATTTTTTTTCTCCAAATGGTGTTTGAAGAATCCCAAGTACCACACATGGATTAGACTTGTACGCATGCACTTTTTGCCTCTGGAGAGGAGCATCCTTTGATTTAGTATCCAAATCTTGTTGCTTGAATCAATGAGAAGCAGATTTCTAGAGATACGGGGTTTGCTATGAACGTGTTGTATGAAATTTCTTTTATGATGTACAGATTTGCCTTTTCTTTTGCTAAATTTCCTATTTGAGAGGAAAGATACTAGAGATGTTAGATGGTATGCTATGGCAAGCTGGCAAGGGGGATTAGTAATGGCATGTGGAAGGCGATGATGGGTTTGATTGCTGATGCTTAGAGTATTAATTCTTTTTAGTATAGAGATGTAAATCATTCATGAAGTTTGTGTTTTAGAGGTGGGTCAGAAGTCAGATTTCTTTTTTTTGTACATTAACATCTACATATTCTTTGTATTTGTTGATAATAGAAAGAAAAGGAATGAAATTTTAGCATGTCATTCTTGTTTTTCTTGGCGAATCCTTGAAATTTTCTTGTTAGCTTTCTTCATACTTGGTACAAAACTTACAAGGAGGTTTGTCATACCATCTTCCTCAAATTTCTGAACTCCCAAAGCAGGTAAGTGGAAATTTTGCTACCTTATGTTGGGATTGATGGTGGATTGGTGATGGGATGCTCCAATCCAAGGAGGCATTATGCTCATTGTTTCTGTGTCGTTGAAACATATCTTGATTTTTTATGTGAATAGTGGAAGTAGCCAATAGTTACAAAATGCCTGTAAGATGTTTTTTTTGTTTCTTGTGTAGTGGGAAATCATGTTGAATGCAACAGCTTGTCTTTTTATTCTCCTTTCGTCCTTTTATAGCACCACCGAATGAGTCTATGTTCTAAAGATGTGTGCTAGGAGATATATCGTTGCCTACGCGTTAATGTTAGTGTTCTGCTGCACAATCGCCGGCTTGTATGTTGGCAGGTTTGATTTGAAGTTTGAGGTCATATTTTGTTCAAAGTTATCAAGGTTAATATTTTCACATTTGAACTATACAATTTTAATAAATTAAGCTCACTATTTAAATTTATTGTACGAGATTTTAACATATTTTACGCTTTTTCTTAGATGAATGAGCACCTTAAATTAGTCTTGCTCCTTGCAATGCTTAAAATTTACCTCTAAATTTTACATTTTAAGTTGACATTATATATATATATATATATATATATATATATATATATAATCATTTTAGCTTAATGAAAAGGGATGACGGTCAATTGTTTATGCATATACCCATCTTGGTCTAGTTTTCATTTCAAGGCAAGCCAATTGTGGGATTAATAGTTTGAATTTTAGTTAGAATTAACTTAATTAAGAAAAGAAAATTCTCAGTGAAAATTAGATTTTTTCCAAAAAAGAAGCTAAATATCATATTTGAATTGCAATTTCTATATTTTTTTTATATTAAAAAGAGTCTTTATGATCAACTAAAAGAATAAATGAAAAGGTCTACAAAATTAATATTATAATGCTTAATTATCATATTTCACAAGCATCCAAAAGACGTGAACAATTTAATTCTCGATTACGAGTTTTGTTTTAATGTATGGGAATAAAGAGAAAAATTCTAATAATTATAATTTTCTTTTAAAGAAAGCTAATAGTGTAATTCATTAAAAGATCAACGGGAAAAACACAAAATGGTGTTTTTTTTTTAAAACATCAAAATAGAACTTTTTAAACAAATCATTAATATAGTTCCTAAAAAAACATATTAGGACAAGCTGCTGATGGTATCTTATTCAATTGGATGAGGAAGACTAGCATTACTCAATTTAGTAGTCCAAGGATCATTTATTCAGACATTTTCAATGTATAGATAGCCTCGTAGTTTGCTCGCATGATGGAAGAAATTATAACAAATTTTTTATAGATTGATAATATCTCTACTTGTAAATCGATTGTTGTTTTAATTTGTTGCTTGCCAATTGAAAATGGAGGTCTAGGGCTTAAACGACTGTCTCATTTGAATGACTTGTTGCTTTATAAGCGTGTATAGAGACTTCATATGGTTGATTTCGTTGTCTTCCAATTTCTACGAATTTTTTTTTTCATTGGGGTGGGCCAAAGTTTTCATATCTGAGCTCAACAATCCCTTACAATTTTTTGCTCTATGAATCTATTTGGATTTTTTCTCCAATATCTTCTGTAAGTCTTGAGTTAGTAATTGACTGGATCACATTATTTCAGAGAAGTTGAACCTTCCTTCAGAACTGAAAAGGAAGTTGAAGGCAAGACTAAGAAATGTTACAATGGCAAATGGAACTTTCCTATTGAGTTTTTGCTATTCTTTTCTTGATGTTATGGCTGAGAATGGCAATCTGTTATTTGATACTTTTGATGAGTTAGTTTGGACTGGATTGCATCATGGCTCTGTTTCTTGCATGGTGTGCTTAATCACTTGTGCGGTGAGCTGCATAATACCAGCTGGAATAAGAAAATTTGGAAGAGCCATATACTTTCCTCATGATCTTTCTTATGTTGGCATTTGTTTCGCAATAAACTCCCTACAGATGATTCTTTATGTAATCGTGGTCAAGTGATTGTTTCATCATGCCCTCTTTATAACTAGTCGTACGAAACTTTGAATCATGTTTTTATTTCATGCCGATTTGCTTGTGCAGTATAGGAGGCAATTGAGCAGCTATCTGGCGACAAACTTGACAAAATAGGTTCAGCCCTTCAACTTTTTCTTTTAGCACGGGAAAATTCTTTAAGCACTCAAGTGAGACCATATTGGTATACTGGCATTATGACAACTTTTTGGACTACTCGAAAGGTATAGAATTATTCTGCTTTTTTTGCTTCATTTGGAGAAGTATGAAAGAGATCGAGTCATTTAATATTAGAAGCACATGAAATACAATTATTAATTTTGAGCTTTCGTGTGGATTGAAAATTTCTCTGATTCTATGAAGATTACTTTTTTTTTTTTTTTTTTCTGTAGACGTTTAGATTTCTCTGGATCATGGGTGATTGAAACTAAATGTTGATAAAGCTCCTAGCGACTATTCGAAGAGGGCGAGAGGAAAGGTTTGTTTCGTACCTGTAAGGGATTTGTTCATTATTGTTAATTTGTGCCTCTTGTTATATATTTTACTTGCGAGATATAATTGACAATAGTAATTTATGAGATAAAGCGAGTCTGAAAAGTTAGATGGCGTAATAATTAGTTGAAAAGTGACTCTATATATACATTGGACATTCCATTTGCTCTACATCAATCCGTAAACTTTAATAGATTTAATGCCCTTGATATATTAGTCATATGAATTATATAATAACTTATACCGAGGGGGGAGCTCGATCCGTGTCATGGCCTTGGTTAATTGGTCATGACTAGTGTTTGGATAGAGAGAAAACATAAGATAAAGGGAAGGAAATTGAGAACTTGTTATTAATTTCTTACATGCTTTTTACTGCTACAACGATTATATTTATAATAGTGAACTAATTCTATCCTGTGACACAACCACAACAATAATTATGCACTCATTATAATTCGTAGCAATACTGTTCTCTGCACATTATTCTTGTCCTCAAGAATGAATTTTAAAAACCAAGGCAATATCCTCCCATGTTGCATGAAGGTTAGTAAGAGGCAAAGTAAATTGCACTTCATGATGAGGGCTAACTTTTTCTGCAATGGCGAAATCTAGAAGACAACATAGAACAAAAGCATCTATAGGCAACTGAAGGTGATATGTGGCTGAATCAATCATAAAGAGAACATGAAATGAGTTAAGGGCCTGTAAATTTTGCCAATAAGGCAAGAGCTTAAGGAAAATTTAATTTTCCACTTGAAACTATCTATCAGTCTTATGCTCATCAACACATAAATACAATTTCTTCCTATGTCTTCTCCATTTCTCGAACTCAAGTTTCTTGAAATACAATTTCTTCCTATGCCTTCTGGATTTCTCAAACTTATCTTCCTTAAGAAATAGTGCAACCTGTTCTGATGTCCCACAAACAATACTAACACCCTTTTTAGATCCCAAAACTCCATCACAATTATGTATATTGATGATAAAAATTGGCCATAAGAAATTGTTGGAATTGAAGTGTGTAATAACTTTACAGGTCACTGTAACATTTTTCACAAATAAACTCAGTGCCTGCATCCACCAGTGACGAGATGTATTTTCTTTCTTTGTTTCAACCTTAACTCCCATTCCTTTTCCTTGAGACTTCTATAACTACGACACTTCCATTCACAACTGTGATTGTAATGATTTTGGTAATCATTCAAAACATCAACTACTGCCACAATATCATCTTTCTCAAAAATAATTCTAGAATTGATGACATTTGCCTACTTAGAAACTGTTTGAACAATATAAAAAAAATATTATTGTTACCTTGTTGATTTGAATATGTGAAACTGGTCATACCAATTATAAATGAAAACCTCAATTTACTCCTAAGTGACTCAACATATTTATAATCGTTTCCTGCAAACTCCTTTTCTCTATCTCTGTTGATCGATTCTGCCATTTTGTTTTCATGAGTTGCAATTTCCATTTTACTCATAGAAATTCCCAATTTTCATTGTTAGCATCTTGAATTGGCAATCTTTGATCAATTTCAGAGTCTTGGTTTTGATCTTTTTCTCCAAAATTAGACCACTCAACATTTTCATCAATTGGCTCCACATCTTCTGCCTTTAATTGAAGAGCCTCCAATTCAGCATCAAGATCTTACAAGATTAACTTCTTGTTTTGATCCCTAGATGTGGTCTAAATTTCTCTAATCTTAACCCCAAGATTGGACAAAATTTTCCATTCCATTAACACCACTATTACCAGCACCATTAACACTCATAAGATTTTGGGAGTATTCAAGTATGGGCGAATCAAAAATTACTTGTGATGCACGTTCGTTGCCTTTGTTATTGTTTCTGATTAAGGCTCAAATCTTTGCTTGCATTTCGTGTGATTTCACCTGAGATTCCTTTATCTTGGAAATTCTTGCATTTAATTCTATAGAAACCTTCGTTAAATCAGTAGTTGAGGCTTGCATTCTTTCCATTTTCTCCCAAATTTCTTGAATTTTAACTCTATTAATTTGCATTTCATGTTCAAGATTACTGACCCTTGCATGGTCGACAATTGTCACCTTTCCTTTTCCTTTTGTTATTGTTCGCAAATGAGAGATGGGTTCTCAATATCGAACTGCTCTGATATCATTTTGTTATGGCCCTAGTAAATTGGTTATGATTAGTGTTTGGACAGAGAGAAACCAGAAGTGAAAGAGAAGGAAAAGAGAAAGGAAGATACAAAGAAGAGAGAGAGAGGGAAAAATGATAGAGAGAATTGAGAATTTATTCTTAATTTCTTCCACGCTTTTTACTGTTATAATGATTATATTTATCAAATTAATTGGTTCTTTGGTGATATTTGATTTTTTATTTTCGATTCGGTTCTGATTTAGTCTTAAATTTATTTTTAAAATTTTTTTATAACTATAATATTTTAATTCATTTTATTTATATAAACTATGCTTTTAAATATTATAGAATATATTATAACATAAAATTATTTGTTTTGAATGCATAAAATTAATAAAAATATAATTTTATAATTATAAAAATTATATTAAATAATATTCAAGTGTATATATATATAATATATTTATAATATTTAATTTCTATATTTTTATTTAAATATATAACATATACATATATTAAATTAATATATAATCCTAATATATCAATTCTTTGGTTCAATTCAATTCAATTTGGTTTTAGTTCAGTTTCAATTTGGTTCTCAATCTGATCTTAAAGGAGAACCGAACCCAAATCGATTTTAATGATTCTGATTTAGTCTTGATCTTTTTCCTATATTTTCGATTGAATATTTATTTCAATCTGATTTTTTATTTGATTTAGAAAAGTCGAGAATTATGCTTAGCACTACTCATAGCCAATGAAATTGTGGTTGCTCTAGCTTGAAAAGTTGCGTCCAATATCCTAAATTGGTAACAGTCTTTTTCTAGTTTTTGTTACCATTTAATTCAATATGATGATATGATCCTAAAGTTGTAAATGTTTTACACTTAGAAACGGATATGATTTCTTGGGATTTTTTGAACTATGTTAACTAAGTAAGGGTGAGACTCCAAGGGTTCTAGCTAGCAAATATTGCTTTTGTTTCAATGAAAAATAATTGTGCAGCTAAGTAGCTTGCCAAGGAGATGGATAAAGTTTGTCTCTCCTTTGATTGGTTTTCTTGTAATCCTGCTGCGCTGATGAATTCTGAATATAGAGGCATCTTAATGCCGTTGTTATATCCTTAAAGTAGGGTATGGGTAAGGTAATGTTATATCCTTACTCGTACCCAAAAATTATAATTTTATCCATACTCATATTCATTTGGATAATAAATATTAAACTTATCTCTATACTCATAAAATTTTAGGTAACTCATGGGTATCAATTACTCAAATATTTGTCAAAATATTTTTAAAATACCTATATAGATTAAAATATAAAGTATATATTTGCAAATTTATAATCATATTTAACTTAAATAATATATATTATATTCAAAAAGGTCATATATTAAAATTAAATAAAAAATATTAAAATAATAAAAGAAAATCTAAATAATTCTAAAGCTTGTTCAATTCTTCAAATATAATATATTAGATATATCATAATTAATAAGTTTAATTACATAATCTCTAAAATTATATTTCTAACTTAATAGAAGATATTAAAAATAGTTGATATTATTTATATTAGTTAGAGATATCTGTGTATATATGAGGCATGGATATATGTTATAATAGGAATAAACTTGATAGTTCGGATATGCTATGTAGAGGATATAAGCAGGGTATTGTACTATTTGTACCTACGCAAATCCAATGTTAGTTTTTGGATATAAATTTACCCATACTCATTACCCAGTTAACTTAAGTATTATTTTGTTTGACCGTGTAGGATTCGAGAGATACAGATGGATAGAGTACAAATTGTTATCCTTATCTAACAAATAAATCTAGTTTTTTTATATGATAAATTTAATTTTTTAATTGTTGTCTGCAACAACTTGATAAATTATCTATTTTGGATGTGTACAGCTACATATTGCTATTTACTGTCTCATTTTTTTAATATTCAATTGTATAAAAGATTGAGTTAGATTAATGATACAAGTATTAAGGATGCGTCCGCCAATCAATTTAGCAGATAGATTTAGTTTTTTTTATGGCTGTCTGCAGCAATTTGATTAATTACTTGTTTAGGATGTGTACTACATATAGTTATTTGATATATCTTCTTTTTTTAAGTAATCAATTTAATAAAAGATTGAATTTTATGATAGTATCAAAAATGTGTCCAGCTAGGTGAGTGTCCAAATAAATCTATCTTATATATATATATATAGTAAATCACAAACTTTCAGAAAAAAAAGTTGTTCTTAAGTTTTCCAGATAAGGAACAGTGTCCAGCGTTTCGTACCCGAATGTAAAACCTACTTCATCGCCATTTTGTCTTATGTCATCCACTTATGGCACTCTCTTGGTTAAAGTATTAAATATTTTCTTAAATTTATTTATTAATAATAATAAAGAATAAAATAAATTTTTTTATTAAATTTATTTAGAAATTTATATTCTCGCATCAAATTTATTTTTAAATAATACTTTTGTATATAATTGCACTCCTATTTAACTTTTTTTTTTTTTTATATCAGTTGTAGTTGAATGAATGAGTAAAATATTACTTCACAAAGATATCGTTGTGTTAAAATGAAACTGTCTTTTTAAAATTTAGAAACTTAAGAATTTTTGAAATTTAGAAAAAACTGTATTTTTATTAAAGTACATCAAATTTTAATTCTCTTACATGTATTTTTTGATTGAATAATTATGATCGTTCAGAAATATAATGATGTATAAAAATATTGCTTAAAAATAAATTTAATAACAAAATTTATGTTGTATTTTATTGTGAGTAAGTTAAGTGCTGTATTTGTTACTGTAATCCAGTCCCCTGTGTTTCCAAACTTCGCCGTGCTATTCTCTCTCTCCGCAGTCCTGCGGTTCAATTTTCTCCATTTATAATTCTACCTCTTCCCTCTTCATATTTCTTTTTCTTTATTTTTTGGGTTGGAAAAAATGTTCAATAAATATGTTGATGCAGAATTGAATCACAGGGTAATATATTCTATACTACATAATTTTTTTCTTTCGTCTATTGCCTTGTGGCGACTTTTTCTTTTTAAAGTTTTTTTTCTTTCTTTCTTTTGTTTACCTCCAGAGTCTTGTCATTGTTCAAATTGTTGATGAAGGGTTCAATTTCAATAGGCAATGTGACTTCAAAGCTGGTGCTCGCGAGAAGGACCGAACGCAGAATTTTTTTCATCATCATCTGCTTTATTATCTACTCGTGAGGAAGATGATGGGGTTTCCTTTTCTTCAGGTTTTTGTCTTTCCCCAAAACCCATGTCCAATAAGCGTGATTATCAGAAAATAAAGCAAACTAATGGTTGGAATCGATGTTCTAGAAGTGGGTTTATTAGTGATTTGAATCAGTTTAATGTTGTTGGTGTTCTTAATGATCTATCTGGTGAGACTTCCAATGCTGCATTTGCTCTCTACTTCTTCAGGTTGTCAGAATGTTCATATGGACTGGAGCATAGCAATAGATGCATAATTTGGTTTCTGGGAAATCGAATTACAGAGCTGTGGATTTGATTTTATTTTTTTGTGAGAAATAGTGGTGGAGAAGTTTGTGAGGAGGAAGAAGTCTTTGATTTTTCGCTTAAGCTCGTGTGAAACCAGTTTTCACAATAAGGGTTTAGAAACTGTTTGTACCATGCTTGTTGACTGTCGTGTTAGAGAGAACAAATTGAGTTTGGCTCACATAAAATGAAGCTTTTTAACATCTTTCCATCCATGGGGGTTCTGCAATTTGCTGCTTAAGTCGTTATTAGGATCACAGCAGTTGGACCTGGCATGGGACTTTCTGGAGGAAATGCAAAGTCAAGGGAGGGGTGTGAATGCTTCTATTGTTAGCTTATTTATCGGTAGCTATTGTGTTGAAGGTGAGCTAGAAAATAGTTGGAAATTGCTAATGGAAATTAAAAATTCAATTGTGATAGATTCACTTTGTAAACTATCTTACTTGAAAGAGGCCACTTCACTGGGGAATATCTGTAGATTCAGTTTCTTCTCTTGTTGATGGTTATTGTAAGATGGGAAGGTCAGAGGAAGCAACAAATATTTTAAGTTGTTTCAACATTAGACCTAATCTTTTTGTGTACAATAGTTTCATGTCAAAGTTATGTAAAGATGGTAACATGTTTGAAGCTTCTAAGACTTTTCGCGAAATATCCGAGTTGGGTTTGCACCCAGATTGTTTTTGCTATACTACAATAATCAGAGGATACTGTAAAGTGGGGGACATAAATAAAGCTTTTCAGTATCTAGGGAAAATGTTGAAATGTGGGATAAGGCCATCTGTTACTACATATACATTGCTTATTGATGCTTATTGCAAGTCTGGGAACATGGGAATGGCAGAATTTTTGTTTCAAAGGATGATGCTCGATGATTTGGTTCCTGATGTTGTTGCATATAATTGTCAAATTGATGGCTACGGAAAGAAGGGCTACTTGCAAGAGGCATTTGAGCTTTTGGATGTTATGAGATATGCTGGTGTTCATCCTGATGCTGCGACCTATAATTCTCTCATTCACAGCCTTATTGCTCGAGGATTTGTGAACGAGGCAAAACATATTCTGAATGAGCTTATTAGGAGGGGTTTCTTTTCAGATGTGGTGACGTTCACTGATGTTATAGATGGGTTCTCAAAGAAAGGGGACTTTAAAGAAGCGTTTCTCGTATGGTTCTACATGAGTGAGCACCAAGTGAAACCTGATGTTGTGACATGCAGTGCATTACTTAACGGCTGCTGTAGGGCACGTTGTATGAATGAAGCCAATGCTCTATTTATTGAGATGCTCGACGTTGGGCTTAAGCCCGACCTCATTGTATAACACCCTCATACATGGATTTTGTAGTGTTGGGAACGTGGATGCTGCATGTAACTTGGTGTCTACAGTGATTAGTGATGGTATATTTCCGAATTATATCACTCATCGCGCACTTGTTCTTGGGTTGGAGAAGCAGTGGGTTAATAATCCTGGGCTATGCGCGGCTTTGAAACTGCAGGAAATTATGCTGAGATATGGGATTCAAGTTAATGTTGATGAGTATCTAGCACGAGCAATGGTAAACCAACCTGTCAGCTAAGGTGTATGTAGAGTTAACTTTGAATCTTCACCGTAAAGTCCATCCATAGGGAATTTTAAGAGGGTTAACTTTATCTGTTGTTAGAGTGCTGATCCTGCAAATGAAACTTCAATGATTAATATAGTGTTACTTCACGCACAATTCAAATTCAAGAACTTCTGTTGTGAAGGAAGTAATGCTATTTCATGTGAAAACACATTCATAGGAGTCTTTGTACTAATGGATTCCACTAATTGAAGCTACTAATTTATGATGCATTAATTTTTTTAACTATACTTATTGAATAGCTAGCAAATAATCTTCCATATATATATATATATATAGATTGATTGTTAGACAATGTGTCGAATAACTATTTTATTAATTTTTAAAATTACAATAAACTCAAAATAAAATATTAATTTTAATATAATATAAATTTTTATTAAAAAGTTATTTTTTAAAGAGTAAAAGGTTATATATATATATATATATATATATATATATATATATGGTAAATCACCAAAAGAATATTAATAAAAAAACAATGAATACAAATCCATTGCAGGGGGACACCAGTATCCCACTGCCCAATATATACGCCCTTAAGCCTAATCAAACTTACTATCCTATTGTATGTCACGTCCTATTGTATATCACATCTACGTTACAATTCTGCTGTTGAAAAATATATCTATTTCTAGCTTGCCATATACAGTATATAGAAGCATTAAAAAACAATCTTCATTTCTTATGAATCACATTCTTTCTTTTGGCATTTCTTGTGAACCACTTGACTTCGTAAAACCATGGCAAAGGGACATGATTTATTTGTAACTCTGCAAGAACTAATTTTCACACTTCAATAGTAAATGAACATCTAAAAAACAGATGCTGAATCGTTTCAGTCTTATAAGTACAAAACACACATTTATCATCCTCAACTATCTCCTAAGATTTCAGTTTATCTTGTGTTGGCAACTTTTTTTTGATTGCTAACCAAGAAATAAAACTGTCTGAGAATAATTGCAGATCCTCATTCCAACTGAGACCAAGAAATTTTCAGACATACTTATAACTTCTTACGCACTTGCAATAGAAAACTTGCCATGTGTGGTCAACTTCCAACGCACCTTATCATTTGTTAATCTCTTGAATTCTCATAGTTTGTTTAACAAAATCCTAAGCTTGAGCTGTTATGGAGGCAAAAGGATTTGGTAACATGCACTGCACATTTCTCATAAAATCCGCAATAATCGATTTCTTGAATACATCAGAATCCTTTATGTTAGCATCAGGAAATTTATCAATCAAAGCTTGTCCTTCCACCCATGGATCAAACCAAAAAGAAATAAGAGTTTTCATTCTCCACTTCACATCGAAACACACTTTTCACCACCTCCCTTAAATTCAACAGATTGTTTCACATTCAACTACAGTCACATGATTTTGTGATAACCCAAAACTTAATCTTCTTAATTTTATTTCCACAACTCACATTGCCCATAAAGAAGATTTACTAGTCAACAAAACCCATATTAGCTTGGCAATTGCAACTTTATTCCATTCATCAATTCTTTTGATGCCCAAACCACCTTCCTTCTTTGGCAAACACTCTTCTTTTCAGGCTACTAATCCATCTCTTTTACATTCATCACTCCTCTGCCACAAAAAACTCCTACATAGGCTTTCTACCTTTTCTATGACACTTTGAGGAAGTAAGAAAAATAGAACGCCAGTACACACTCATCCTCAACAAAACCGAAATCACAAGCTGCACCTTCCCTGCAATATCCACAATTTGTAAATTATTATATATTATTATAAATTAATATATAAAATTTTAATATAGTATGAATTTTATATTAAAATTATGATAAAAAATTAAAATTGCAATACGCACAATATGTAAATCGTTATTAATGTATGTATTAAATAATGAAAATTTTTTATTATGTATTAAATGATTATTTTATTTTTAACTTGAAAAAATTATGTTATTTTTAAATTTTAATATAACTTAAAATTATTAAAATAAAATATTAATTTTAATATAATATAAATTTCTTATTAAAAATAAATTTTCTAAATAGTAAAATATAAAATATATTATTTAATAGTGAGTAGATATATAAAACTTTAATATGACAAGAATTTTATATTAAAAATTAAAAAGCGGATAAACATAATAAAAAAGAAAAATGCCATTTTTTTTCTCTTAAAATTCGTGTTCCCGAGTCGATCGGGCCATTCATTCTCCCGAAACACGCAGAAAGGGCCTCAACCTTAATCACTATCATAAGCCAACCACAAAATTAGAGATCGAAAACAAACTCAGAAGCAAGCTTAGGGCATAGCATAAGGCCATTCTCTGTTCCTACTCAGGTGCGGTACTCATTTCAACGCCTCATCATCAATTACTGTACGATTTCATACTCTTCTTCATTTTTCACTGTTTGATCTGCGTTAAGTATAAGCTTTTTGCTCTAATTGCTCTGATACAGATTTTGTTTCCTTGTGTGGAGAATGACGCCGGTGTGCCCATTTGTGAAGGCGGCGCGGCCTGACGACGCGTCGCCGAAGAAAGCAGGGGAAAATCAGAGCAAACATGGTGTCGGAGCAGATAAAGATGCTGCTGCTGACGTTCCTACTAGTGCTAAATGCCCTTTTGGTTATGACTCAACTAAGTCTAACTCATCTGCTACTGCTACTTCCCCAAAATGTCCCTTAGGATATGATTCTCAGTCCTTTAAAATTGGCCCTCTTAGCTGTGTTTTATGCAAAGCTCTTCTCTTTGATGCTAGCAAATGCGTGCCTTGTTCTCATGTCTATTGCAAGTAAGTAAGATTATCATTATGGGTTTATGTTAAACTTGGTTTGTGATTTGGTGCTGTCCATTGCAAGTAAGATTTTGATGATGGGTTTTTTCAATTTCGCCTTAAAGTTCAGTTCATTTCTTTAGTTTTTTTTTTCTTTGGTTAATTTACTAGTTTGTTTTGTGTTTTCTTGGTGTAGAGCTTGTATTTCGCGCTTTCAAGACTGTCCATTGTGTGGAGCTGATATTGAGAAGATTGAACCGGATAGTAATCTTCAGGCAATGGTTGATCGGTTCATTGATGGTCATGCTAGGATCAAGAGGTCTCATGTGGATAATGACAAAGAGGAAGAAGTAGGTCAGAATAAAAAAGTTATATATGAGGATGTTTCTTTGGAGAGAGGTGCTTTTTTGGTGCAACAGGCCATGAGGGTAAGTAGAAATGGTAGTTGTTGTTTTGCCCCTTCTTTTGGCGGTTGTGTTTAATTAAGTGTTGATTGCATTCCCTTGTTAACTCTTATCTTTGATGTTGGCTTTCCATGTGTAGGCATTTCGTGCCCAGAATGTGGAAAGTGCCAAATCAAGACTCAGTCTTTGTGCCGAAGACATCCGAGATCAGATAGAAACAGCTGGCAACACTTCGGAATTATGTTCACAGCTTGGGGCTGTCCTGGGAATGCTTGGAGACTGCTGGTTTGTATATTTTCTTTTTCCTTTATCATATTAATGTCTACAGTGAATCTTGACTGAGGCAGACTGATTCTCCAGTGCAATATGTAATGACATGTCTTGATCATACCAAGTTGGAGTGGATCTGATCTTCGTACTTGTATCACAGTCATGCAAACCTCTTATTTAATTTCCTGGAAACCAAGTTGTGATGTTGATGTTTCCGTCACACATAACAAACTTAGGTCTAAAAATGATTTGATGCGATTGTAGAAGTCTTAGGCTAGTATTGCATGAACAAATCTTTAGAAAGATTTTCTAAATGTAAGATTGGTCTACATGTCCATGCTCAAGATCCTCCATCAGGACCATAGCTGGGTGATTGACCTTAGTTGTTACCGTTATGTAAGACATGTTGGAGAATGAAGGAAAACCTTGGGTTCATTATAGCAAAGTAGAAGTTTGCAAGAAAAGACAGCTGATGTTTATGAAATGTGGTGAGCAATTCTTTAGTGGATGGTTATTACTATTAAATCATCATCTTTCTTGGCATGAAGATACCACCTATACTTCTTTTGTTGCCAGCAGTTTATCAACAATAAAGAGATAATAAAAGAAAGAAAAGAAGTCATGTTGTTACCTAGGGATTAATCTTGTTTGGTCTTTTTTTTTTTTTTTTTTTATAATTGAATTTCTTTTTAGTTTTAACTTATATTCTTTTTCTTTTTGTCAATATGCTTCGTGGCATAGCTTGGGTTGTTTTTTGAATTTTGTATTCCAAACATAATGTGAAGATATATCAATCTGTCTCTGCTATGTCCACAGGTCATACCTCTGATCTAAGCATGCCCTAGGTGCAACATGTACTTTTCATAGATCATCTTTTCAGCTTATGATTGAATACTATTTTACACTTGTTAAATATGATATTTGTAATGTCTTCAATGTGTTGTACTGCCAGCCAAACACTACGTGTACTGTTGTCTACTAAATGTTTAAATCTAAGTTTTATGCCATCATGCTAATGCTTCTTATCCTTCAGAAACAATGATTTAAGGAAGTTCTTAAAGTTGCTGTCCTGGATAACATATAAACCATGGCCAGCAATGACGGATTTTTGGGGGGAAGGGGTTGCTAAGTTTGCATTTGCTTACGTTTCTTTAAACACTTGTCATATTTTTTTCTGAATTTTTTATAGTTTCAGGCTGTGTTAATACTTTCCAAAACATGAAGTAATGGATGTTTAATCCTGATTTGTCTGCATTTGAGTCTAATTTTTAACAATTATTGGTACAGTCGAGCAATGGGGGATGCTGGTTCTGCAGTTGCTTATTTTGAAGAGAGTGTAGAATTCCTGTCAAAATTGCCTACGGATGATCAGGAGGTTGCAATTCTCCGACCCCTTTTGCTTGTTATTCTATGTGTGATTTTATGGCACAAACCTAATTATTTTGGCAACTCTTCTTCTGCAGATAACACATACACTTTCTGTTTCTCTTAATAAAATTGGGGATCTTAAATATTATGATGGAAATTTGGAAGCTGCTAGATCTTACTACGTTTGTTCTCTGAATGTGCGTCGTGATGCCATTAAAAATCCTACTAATGCTTCATCCCAGGTCAGCAACCTGTTAATTTTTGAGCATTTCCATGTCACTTTTAAATATGCTTTTGATAGGTTCAGAAATCGTGAACTGTGCCTATAGTACATGCCATCAACATTGCAGAATTAAGATGCTTGTTACTAGTTCTGTTGAATTTATCATTATCACTAGAGTTATAATTGTTCTTGATGTTGCTGTTACTGCTTCCGTTTTTGTTTGATGATGATTCCTGAAATCCTTCCAATAGTTCTCAATTTCCTCTGATTGAGGAGCCAGCTCTGTAATGAAATGATATATCAGGATGTGTTTTAGAGTAGCACAGTTTCTCTACTCTATGAATTCCGATTGTTGGTTTCCTAGCTGTTTTCTTATAGTTGTAAGAGATTTACTGTCATTTCAAGGCACATTTATCATCATTCAACCAGTACTCAATGCAGTCCAGTTATCTGGCGGAGCTTTTCTCCTGTTCAGAAAAAGGATCATCTCATTTATTAATTCCTCATTACCTCCCTCAAAAAAAAAAAATACCTAATTTTTTGCTGATACCTGAGATTTTTTGGCATTTGAAGAAGTTCCACATTTCCTGACTTTCTTTGCATTTGATTGCAGACTCTAGATGTGGCTGTTTCACTGGCAAAAGTTGCTGATGCAGATAGAAGTCTCGGGAATGAAGAAGCAGCACTTGATAGATTTCAGGAAGCCATAAAATTGTTGGAGTCTTTGACGTTAAAATCTGAAGAAGCTGCTCTTGAGCAACGGGTAAGATTCCTTTGCTTAGCCTTTTGTGAGGATTCATACCCTGATAGTAACCTAAGATAGTGGTTTGATTCTTTTTCCCCCTCCAACTGCAGCGTCTTTCAGTGCTGGAATTTCTCAAAGCTCAACTTCCTGATAAACAGTCTGATTAAGCTTCCTGAAGTTTGAGCTCTTCAGTAGTGAACAAAAAAAATCACGCCACATAAAATGGTCCTTTTTTTGTATACAGTCAAAAATCAACTTTGTATCAAATAAACTCAATATTACTGATGGTGATTCCTCGAAAATCAGAAGCTTTGAGATAATGTTTCAAGCAGTTGTGGAGCAGGAGGTCAAATTGGTTCCTCTTGCCATTTGTCATTTATTCATTTGCCTACTTCTGGTTTAGCATTATTTGGGTAGTCCCTGTATGAGACATTACTGGCGCTGTCATCTGGTGTAAGTTGCTTGAGCCCTTAAGTTCTATGCTTATGGATCTTGTGGTCACCACGTTTGAAGTTGCAAGTATCGTTTTTCCACCTCATTCATATTTCTTTTTCTTTTACTTTTTTAAATTATCACTTGTGAATAAGGAATTAAGGACAGTTTGTTGGATAATGTTCTAAATGATAGCACTTCTAAATCTCTGTGTACCATGTTATCATGTTAGGAACCAGAAAGCACAAGCGAGTGATGTCTGAACTCAAACATGTGCTTGGCAATGTGGTGTGGAAAATATTGTCATAACAAACGTTGGACATAAATGAGAATGGATATTAGTGAAAATTTACTCTATTATTTATTTATTGGATTTTCTTTTTTCAATTCCTAGTGGA
This sequence comes from Omphalea diandra, assembly GCA_949677035.1. NCBI lineage: Eukaryota > Viridiplantae > Streptophyta > Magnoliopsida > Malpighiales > Euphorbiaceae > Omphalea > Omphalea diandra. Next base: position 3,079 of record CATIWR010052019.1, on the reverse strand, counting down.
ATATCCACTTGAATGAAATGCACATTAGAGATAATTTGTCATAAACAATAGAAAAGAAGATGATTTTGTTCTATCTGTTCTCTGCCAATCCTTTCCCTGCCACGCATTGTGTTTTTCAAGTTTTCCATTTCTTTATTTTTTACATTGGAAACTTCTAAAGATGAAGAGCTGTTGGAGTTTTGAACCCCTGCTCCTGGAACATTAGATACAACTTTAAAAAGAAAGAGTCTCACCTGACTTTGGTTTGAGAAGGATGGCTGCCCTCTACTTTCATGATATTTATGTTGATGTCATAATCAGAAGCTGCTTGGTTCTATAAGAAACAATTAAACAACAGTATCTGGAAATGTTGAAACTGGAAAGCTATAGTAATATAGAAAGTCGTGTCGAGGAGTCCTATACAGCAATACTAGGTAAAAAAAGGAAACTAATATTCTATGAGATATGAATCAAACTTTTTTTATACAAGGGGAGGGAAGTATTGGAATGTGTTATAATTGGATATGCTGCATCGTGAATCTATCGGAATTAAATCATTCAAAGCCTAGTAGTAGATCTGAATTGAACTTGTGAAAGGGGAAAACTGTGAAGCAAATAAAGAAAAAAGACACTATAGGAAATAAAAAGTCTCATAAGATGCAATTTATATTCTGGATCCGTGTTCAGGATGTTTGGTTGTTCATGATATATGTATCTTATATTCATTGCATATCGCACGACTTAATTGATTTGTTTCTTACAACAGGTTTTGAGTCTGATTTTTTTTTTGTTTTATTTGTTTTCTTCCAACAGATTTTCATATCTAATTTTTTTGCTATAAAGAGTTCCTTATTCAAAATAACGAAATTTTAAGATTTTTTAATAAATATTTCTATCATAAATATTTTTAATAATAAATATTTCCGTCATAGATATTTTTGATAAATATTTTTATAATGAATATTGTTATTACTTTAAGTATATTTTTTAATAAATATTTGTATCATAAATATATTTTTAATAATACATATTTCTATTATAAATATTTTTTCTAATATTTTTATCATAAATATAGGTACATTGTTTTTTTTATTAAGGTATATTGTTCAAACGCTTATGTACATTTGTGTTATATTGCAGGTACATTAATTAGGTACATTTATATTGTGTTACATGTATATTAATTAGGGAATGCAAGTATATTAATTTGGAATCGCAACAGATGACATTTGATATGAAGATATATTAATGTTATAGAGGAGGTATACTAATTTTGTAATATATGTTCATTGATTTTATATCTCGACTTTTATAATAAAAAGTTCTGATGATCTTTTATATTATTAATTACTTTAAATACATTAGTGTTGCACTATAAGTATATTATTATTTTTATTGAAAGTATATTGTTGTTGATTTATAAATATATTGGTATTTATACTATGGAGATGCATTTGATATGAAAGTATATTAATATTATAAAAAAAGTACACTGATCTTTTATATTCTTAATAATTATAAGTACATTAGTGTTGTACTTTAAGTATATTATTTTTTTATCGAAAGTATATTGTTGTTGATTTATAAATACATTGGTATTTGTACTATGAAAATGCATTTGATATGAAAATACATTAATATTGTAGAAGATGTACACTGATCTCTTATATTCCTAATGATAATAAATACATTAGTATTATATTTTAAGTATATTGTTTTTTTATTGAAAGTATACTATTGCTAATTTATAAATACATTAGTATTAGTACTATAAAGATGCATTTGATATGAAAGTATATTAATATTATAGAAGATGTACACTGATATTTTATATTCTTAATAATCATAAGTATATTGATGTTATACTTTAAACATATTATTTTTTTTATTGAAAGTATAATACTATTAATTTATAAGTACATTGGTGTTTGTACTATGAAGATGCATTTGATATGAAAATACATTAATATTATAAATGGACTGAATTTGTACATTGATTTTATATTTTGACTTTTGCAATAAAAAACTCTAATGATTTTTATATTCCTAATTATCCTAAGTGCATTAGCATTGTACTATAAGAATATTGTTTTCTTATTCAAGTACGTTGTTTTTTATTGAATGTACACTATTATTAATTTATAAGTACATTAGTGTTGTATTATATGTACATCATTTCTTATTTCAGATATATTTTTTATTATTTTAAGTACATGTTTTTATTAAAATACATTGTTGTTGATTTATAAGTATATTTCTTTTTATTTTGGTATTTGTCTTAATTTTTTAAATTATAAGTTTCATTTATTTTTAAAAAATTTAACTTGTTTAATTCTTATATAAAAATAAAACTTTTAAAATTAAATCAAATTAAAGAATAATAAAAAAATTTGAAGTAAACTAATTGAATATTTTATTTATTTATTTATTTATAACAATAAAAAAGATAAATAAAAAATAAAAAAGAAAGAAACTTGAAAAGGAAACAAAGCAATGAAAAAGATTCATATAAATCAAGTGTTTTGTGAATGTTTTCTTTTTTAAAAAGAAGATGACACGTGTATAATATTTTAATAATTTAAATGAAATGATGCATTTTGATTTCAAGTTCATAATACAATATGAATACAGGTTCATGATATAACAATCTCGCATATGAAACTTCACAAAAATTCTAGTCTAGCTAGTCATATAATTACTTCATAAAAGTGGCAGTTCATTTTTAAAAAAATAAATATCTATATATATTCTATATATAAAAGCATAGATAAAAAAAACATATGAATAAATATAAAAACAATATGATTATAATTTTTTTTATAAATTTGATTTTGAACTTTATAATTTAACAAAAATAATAAATAAGTTAATCAAATTATTTAATTTATATTTTAATTTTTTTAAAATAGATTACGTGTGTGTGTATATATATATATATATATTATCTAATTAAAAATTATTATTTAAATTTACAAGAACTGTATACAATAAAATCTCCTCTAAAAAATTAGAATTACTTATATTTGTTGTAAAATATGCATTGTATTAATAAGTAATTAATAGAACATGCCAAATTCAATATATATATATATATATATAT
>CATIWR010052016.1:0-28618 GCA_949677035.1 Omphalea diandra | reverse complement strand
TTGTTGTTATTATTATTATGTTTAAAAAATAGATTTATTTTATTTTCACATAAGTTAAGAAAATGATTAATTTATAGGGTGAAGGTTCATCATACTACATGTACTTTAATATTTGTCTATAAGTTTTTTAAAACTTACCTATAAGTTTACTACAAATAGACTATGGGTTCATTAGTATTTGCCTACATATTTATTAATATTTGTCTATAAGTTCATTAAAACTTATCTACAGGTTTATTACAAATGAACTCTAGGTTTATTAGTATTTGTCTATAGATTCATGAGTATTTGCCTACAAGTTCATTATAACTTACCTATAAATTCAATAAAATTTACTTACAAATTTATTACAAATGAACTCTAGGTCATTAGTATTTTCCTACAGGTTTATTTCATTACAACTTACCTACAACTTTATTACAAATGAACTATAAGTTCATTACAAATAAACCTCTAGATAAATGCTAATGAACCTAGAGTTCATTTGTAATGAAGATTTAGGTAAATTTTAATGAACTTGTTGGCAAATACTAATAAATCTAGAGTTCATTTGTTTTAATAAAGTCGTAAGTTCATTAGTATTTGCCTAGAAGTTCATTACAACCTGCCTACAAGTTCATTGTTATACATTTTCAAAATAAAGAGTCACATCTTTTAAATAAAAATGTCATTAATATAAAGGATCAAACATGTCTTTCTCCAAAAGATATAACTATTCAAGTAAGAGACATGTCTGTTAGTTAAAACAAACATGATCATTGCCAAAAGACATGACTATTTAAGCAAAAGACATGTTTGTTAATTCAAACATACATGATTGTTACCAAAAGATGTGATTATTCATTCATCTTTTATAAGTATCAATGTTGATCTTCTGCAAGAATTAACTTTAAATATCACCCAATTTTGCAAGAACACCATAAAATAATACCTAGCTTCATTGTATCCAAAAGGAAAATTGCACTTTGCCAATATTACTTTTAAGAAAGTGAGATTCATACATACCTTGGAGCATATTTCTGTTTTAGTATTTTCCAACAATCTAAATGCAATATTTTCTAATTTTCAGTGTAATTTGCATCCATGGCAACACTCAAAGGACTAACAACCAATATAGTTAAGTTAGAAAGTTTTGATGGTGGAAGTTTTGTAAGATGGCAAAAGAAAGTTCATTTTCTATTAGTATCTCTATAAGTAGTTTATGTTTTGAACACACCAAGGCTTGAAGAGATAAAAAAATGAGACTCTTACAGACATAAGGAAGAGGTAAAAATGGAACACAAATGGGAGATATGCAGAGGACATATTTTAAATGCAATGAGTGATGCAATCTTTGATATCTATAACTATGTGCCTACTGCAAATAAACTTTGGGAGAAATTAGAGAGTAAATACATGCAAAAGGATGCCACAAGTAATTCGTTGTCTTTCATTTTAATAATTATAAAATGAATGATTCTAGGCCTATCATGGAACAGTTCCATGAGTTAGAAAGAATTCTTAATAACTTTACACAATATAAGATGCATATGAATGAGTCTATTATTGTGTTTAATATTATTGACAAATTACCTTCTTCATTGAAAGATTTTAAGAGAAATCTAAAACACAAGAAAAAAGATATTTCTCTTGACCAAGTTGTTAATAGTCTTCGAATAGAAAAAGAGATTTTTAAGGAAATGCGAATCCAAAATGAGGCTAAAGAGCATTTTGCTCATATCTCTAAAGTCCATGTAATAGAAGAAGGACAGTCCTCTGAGACTTCAAACAATAGGTCATTTCAATATAACAATAAATTTAAAACCAAAAAGAAGAAAAAGGGTAGTTGTTATTTATGTGGCAAAGGAGGACATTACAAGTCTTATTATCGATTTTTCAAAAAGAAACAAGAGAAGATGAAAACCAAAGATTATTCGTCTAATGTTACAAATGAAAATTTGGTTGCAATGATTTTTGAAATCAACCTTCTTGAAGATCATGACATGGGCCGGTGGATAGATTCGGGTGCAACCCATCATGTGTGCAAAGATAGTGTTTTATTCAAGAATATGAAGTAAGTTGCTAATGGTATTGTTTTGTACATGGACAATGCTACCTTAATGCTAGTTTTAGGTGTTGGAAATGCAGAATTAGAGTTTACTTCTAGCAGAATATTAACTTTGAGAAATGTGTATTATGTTCCAGAAGTTCGAAAGAACTTAGTTTCAAGTAGCATTTTGAACAAGTTTGGTTTTAAACTTGTCTTTGAGGCTGATAAGTTTATGTTATCTAAAAGAGGCATATTTACGGGAAAAGGTTATTTATGTAATGGTATGTTTAAACTTAATGTTCACGTTAATAATACTAGTAGTGTTTCTGCTTATATTGTTGATTCTCCTTACTTATGGCATAATGGGTTAGGATATGTTAATTTCAAAACAATTAAAGATATGGTTAAACTTGAATTAATTCCTCATATTGATCAAAACCATGAGAACTGCACTACTTGTATATTAACAAAAATAACCACAAATTCTTTCTCAAAAATTGAAAGAACATCAAATTTATTAGATTTCATACATAGTAATGTGTGTGATATGCATAGTACTCCATCTTTAGGTGGAAAGAAATTTTTTGTCACATTCATTTATGATTTTAGTAGATTTTGCTATGTGTATTTGTTGCATTCCAAAGATGAAGTAATGGACAAATTTAAAATTTATAAAAATGAAGTTGAATTACATTATGAGACATATATAAAATGTCAAAGGTTTGATAAGGAAGGAGAATATTATAATCCTTCATATTTTGAATCCATAGGGATGCTTCATGAAACTACTGCTCCATATAGACCATAAAAAAATAGTGTAGCAAAACAAACAAAAATTGAGTGCTAACTGAAATGGTAAATGCCATGATGTCTAATTTTGGTTTGGGCTATGGATTTTAGGCTGAAGCAATGCTTACAACATGCCACATTCTAAATAAAGTTCCTAATAAAAGGAGAAATACAATCCCATGTGAATTCTATAATAAAAAGAAGCCAAATTTGAACTATTTTAGAGTTTGGGGATGTCATATTATAGTAAAAGTACCTGAACCCAAAAGGAAAAATTTGGGTGAAAAAGGAGTTGAGTGCATTTTCTTTGGATATACAAATAACAACAAGGCATATAGATTTATGGTTATAGAATCTAATGATTTAATACTAGTCAATACAATTATTGAATCATCTGATGTCGTATTTGATGAACAAAGGTTTAAGTAAATTCTTAGACTTAAAGATAAAATTTCAGAACAAAATAGTTCAAACTTAGATGAAAGGGAGCAAGACTTGGACAATCAAAAAGAAGTAATTGAACTTCGAAGGAGCAAATGAATAAAGAGAAAACCAGTAAAGTATGAAAAAGAATTTTCATGTTCCTAGTGGAATGAATAAGAGATATAATTGGCAATCAAATTCCATACAGTTATAATACAAAAAGTGTTCCTCAAACATTTAAGGAAGCTATGAAATCACAAGATGCAGCTTTCTAGAAAGAAGCAATTAATGATGAGATGGACTCAATAATGGAAAATAATACTTGCAAATTGGTTGACCTCTCACCAAGTTCTAAACCAATAGGATGTAAGTGGATCTTTAAAAAGAAAATCAAAGTCGGTGAGACCATTAATAAATTCAAAGTCAAATTAGTGGCAAAAGGCTTTACACAAAAGTAAGACATCAATTACTTTGATACTTATTTTCCAATAGTTAGAATAGCTACAATAATAATGCTAATTGCATTAGTTTCCATTCATAAAATGGTCATTCATGAAATGGATGTGAAAACAAATGGAGAATTGGAAGAAGAGGTTTATATGCAATAGCCTTAGGGATTTTTTGTTTTTGGACAAGAAAAGGTGTGCAAGCTCGTTAAGTCTCTATATGGAGGAAAACAAACACCAAAATAATGGATCCAAAAGTTTGATCAAATAATACTTGCTAATAATTTTAAAATTAATCAATCTGATAAGTGTGTTTATAGCAAGTGTAATGGTGATGATGGCATCATAATGTCTTTATGAAGATGACATATTGATTTTTGGTACTGACTTGAAACAAGTTGAGGATACCAAAAATTTTTTATTAAGCAATTTTATTGTGAAAGATATGAGAGAGGCAGATGTTATTCTTGAGATCAAAATTTTGAGAGACAATTATGGCTTAACTCTTACTTAGTCTCATTATGTTGAGAAAATTCTCAAGAAGTTTAATCATTCAAATTGTAATCTCGCCTCTACTACCTTTGATCCCAACATCAAGTTAATAAAAAAAGAGGGAAAACCTATATCACAATTAGAATGTGCCAAAGTGATAGGTTGCTTAATTTATGTCATGACATGTACCATACCTGATATAGCTTTTATAGTTGGAAAGCTAAGTAGGTACACAAGTAATCCAAGTAACTTACATAAGCATGCTATCAATAGAGTCTTAAAGTATTGGAAGAAAATAATGAATTATGACATAAACTATAATGGTTATCCTCCCGTATGAGAAGGATATTCAAATGTAAGTTGGATTACAGCTTGTGAAGATCATGCAAGCACTAATGGTTGCGCGTTTATGTTTTGAGGTGGTGCAATATCTTAGGGTTCTAAGAAATAGACATGCACAACAAATTCCACTGTGGCTTCTAAATTTATAACACTAGTTTCTGCAAGTAAAGAAACAGAATGGCTACATGATTTGTTGTATCAAATACCTTTATGGCCAAAACTGATTACACCAATATCTATTTATGGTGATAATGAAGCAACACTATCAAGAGCTTATAGTCATGTATATAATGGAAAGTCTAGACATATTGGACCTAGACATAGTTATGTTAGAGATTTAATTTCTAATGGTGTGATCACAGTAGATTTTGTGCGATCAAGTCAAACTTTGGTTGATCCACTAATAAAGGCATTACTAAGAGATGTGGTAAACAGAACATCAAGAGGGATGGGTCTAAAGCCCATTTTGTCAAATCACCATTGACGGAAACTCAACTTGACGTTTGGTAATACATAACTCATGAGTTCAAGGAGTCAAAGTCTATCATTAGGGTGATTCCAAGCACTATGTCAAATTTTTATGACATCCTGAGGTTAATAATGTTTGAGATCTACATTGAAAAAGAAAGGTGAGTAAAAATCTCTTAATGGATCTATGTACATTTAGTCAAAGTATCAAAATTGTTTGGGTACTTCATATAGATCTACCTATATGAGTGTGAAGTGTGGCCTCTTCAAAGAGTTTAAAGGGCTTGGCTCTATGCACTGACAAATGACACGAACGCAAGGCCTATATTGTGTCATTTATCTGTGTTATATGTAATGGTGTATCAAAGTATGTGTGTAAAATGTTTCTATAACTTATCAATAAGAATAGTTGGTTCAAAGTTCTATCTACCATATTATTCAAATTTGTTATATTAAACTTTCACTAAGTATTGGTTCAAATTGTAAGGTTCCTTTATGTATGCACATAATTTACAAAATTGTTGATTGGATGCATGTTTATGTTATATTTTGAAAATGACGAAGGATTGTTATACATTTTCAAAATAAAGAGTCACATTTTTTAAATAAAAGATGTAATCATTGGTAAGGAACAAATATGTCTTTCTCTAAAAGACAATATTATTCAAGCAAGAGACATGTTTGTTAATTCAAACAGACATGATTGTTGCCAAAAGACATGACTATTCAAGTAATCTGTTAATTCAAATGGACATTATTGTTACAAAAAATGTGACTATTCATTCATCTTCTTTAAATATAAAAGTTGATTTTCTGCAAGAATTAACTTTTGATATCATTCAATTTTGCAAAAACACTATACAACAACACCAAGTTTTATTGTATCCTAAAGGCAAATTGCACATTACAAATATTGTTTTTAGGAAAGTGGGATTCATACACACATTGGAGCAGACTTTTGTTTCGGTATTTTCCAACATTCGTTATAAATGAACTCTAGGATCATTAAAACTTACCTGCATATTAATTACAATCAAACTCTAGGTCATTAGTATTTTTCTATAGGTTCATTACAAATGAACTTCTACATAAATACTAATGAACCTAGAGTTCATTTGTAATGAATCTGTAAATAAATTCTAATGAATTTGTAGACAAATATTAATAAATTTAGAGTTCATTTACAATAAATTTATAGGTAATTTCATTTTTAATGAACCTGAGTTTTAATAAACATGTAAACAAATAATAATGAATCTATAAATAAATATTAATGTGTTTGTAGTTAAATATTTTAATATTGTCAATTTTTTTGTAATATTAAAATTAATAAACACTATAGAATTTATATACTAAATATAAAATATGTTATAATTAATCATAAATTATTATATTATTTTATTTTAATGGAAGATTTTAATACAATTATATTTATTATTATTATATTATTTTTTATAATTTTTATTTTATATTTTGATATTATATATAATATAAAATAAATATTCATTAGATTAAATAAATTATATATATTTAAATTGATTTTTATGGAATTAAAAACTTATTTATTAGAAAAAAGATAAAATAAAATGAAAAATAAAAGAAGTACACTAAAAATAGATATATGATAAAGAGAAAAAATATCGTCATAATAAAAAGAGGTGGGCAATTTTTTTTTTTTCTAATAGGTGCGATGAACACCTGTTCATACTGTTATAAAGACAGGGATCGGTGATATCCATGATATAGGAACTTGCCATGGTATAATGACTACGTAGAGATCATTATTGGGGCAGCCTTTGAAGAACGGATGCAACATATCCCACCTAAATGGCTAAATTCGTTCATCATCAAATGATGGGCTACAAAAATCCAGCCCTTTTTATTTCAAATTTTTGGAAGGTTAGTGAAGTCTTACTAACCCAATGTTCATAATTTAACATTGAGCCCAAAAGTTAAGCCAGAAAATTTGGAGCTCCAATATGTCCACACAGTACAAAGAAAGGGGCCTATTATCAGAAGAATATCATGGGATGGATAGGACCACGAATATGCATTATAAATTTCACGAAATTTGGTTAGTTAAGCTAGAACTGGAATATTAATCGCAGTATTATTGTAATAAGCTTTTTGGATACTTTTATTTATAGGTGAAAATCGAACCAAATTAATTAAATTTGATCTATTCAATTTGATTTTAAAATAAATTTAAATCAATTCGATTTTAAAAAATAAAATTAATTTTTAATTTTGATTCGATTTGAAATTGAAAAAATCAAATATATCAATTTATGTATTTTTTTAATTGTCTTTCAATTTAAGCTAAAAAAAGTAAAAATAAATTATTAGAAAGTTAACATTAAAATTTTATATAAAATTAAAAAAAATTCAAACTAATTTATCATAAATAACGTTTATTGAAATCTCAAAATTAAAACCGAACTAAATTAAACCGATTTTATTCGATTTTGATTTATTTCGATTTTTCTTTAATTTTTGACCAGTTCAGTTTTAGTTTACACTAAATTAGATATATTCCGATTTTTTAAATTTTGGTTTCCGAATGCTCAGCCCTACTTTTATTAGTCCTGCCCTCGCGTCCACCATTGTTTAGATCTGATGAAAATGCATATGACCTGTTCTAAAAAAAAAAAAAACAGTAGATCTAGTAAAACTGTAAAAGGATTAATGAAAATAGACCAAAATTTTGTGTTATTGAATGTATGCTAATCCAGTAAGGTTGATGTGCATAAAAGTTGAAGAAATCACAACCACCTTATTAGAAACTGGAGAAGTGTATAAGATGGTACACTTCCTTCAAGTCAGTATGTGCAAAATATGGCCGCAATGTCCACCGTGAGTCTCTGACATGCGGATGGAAGTTTTTTGCACAAATAAATCATCTCAACTTTTATGAAAACTTGGTCTATTGAACTAAATACTACATGCAATCCAAATACTATATATATACACCATTGGACTAGTAATTAGAAAAGAAACAAGCAGTAGCTGTGAGCAACTTGGGTTCTAATGGACTTGAACTAAAACATGATATAAAAGGGTATGCCTATGAGAAGAAACATACAACATTATATGATATCAAACAAACTGAAAGAGGAGAAGAGAACAGAAAGAAAGAAGAGAGGAAGCTTATACAAAAGAGGCATTTTGGTAGGGGTTTTATAAAGGCAAGATCCAAAACTCTTCTTGAGGTGTTAGGGTTTCGGGCAGTAGAGGGCAGGGGTGCTGGTCATGTCAACTACATGTTAGGGCAGTGTTGATGTGGCTGCCCGGACATTAAAGAAGATTATTTTCCATGCAAGTTGCGTCCTTTTGGGTTTGACCGTTATCCCTTTCAAATTTCCAATGAGCCACTTGCGAATAATTTATTACAAGTGGGACTCAGAATTTGCAAGAACCCATGCTATAAAAAATAAGAGTGAACAAACAGTTGGATTCGGTCGGATTTTACATCAAATTTTGATAAATCGAGGTTTTATATTTAAAATTAAATCAAATCAAAATTTTTTAAAAAAATAAATTAATTAAATTAAAATTTATGTATTTATAAATTGAATCGAATCTATAAAAATTTAATTCGATTAATTTGTTTTAATTAAATTATATATATTTTAAATATAATTCAATTTAAATTTATTTGATTTATTAATTACTTTAGTTAATTTGATTTTTTTATTTTTATTTAAAAAATCAAATCAAAAACTAAAAGCTAAAGTTTTTAAAATTTTAACCAAACCGAATCTATTTTATAAAAAAATCAAACTGAATCAACTTGATGAGGTCGATTTTTTAGTTCGATCTAATTTTTGGTCTCGCTTGATCAAGGACAATACCTCACCCTATTCTTAAAAAAACAAAAAAAAAAAGAAAAGAAAAAGACTATCTCACCCTCTAATATTTGTAATTATACACTGACTGAATAATTTTTTAGTAGACAAATCCTGCAGCCACCACCCTTGTCATTCTTTTTTTTTTTTTTTCGAGTATTGAAAAAAAGAGATTTCATATTTATGAGGATTTGAATATTGATTGAATTTAATCTAATGCAGTATAAAATAAAATAAAATAAAATAATGAGAGTACAATACTGCCTATTATTACGAGAACTATGGAATATTAATTAATCATATATACAAATAGATTTCCTAAATTTTATAAGGGTCCCGTTAACAAGTGCCCTAAGGGCACTTTTTAAGCCATGTAACAGGAGTCACTTTTTTTTTTCTCCATATTTAATAGCTATTAAATTAGTTACACTAATCTAATATAATCTTCCAAATTAATGAAACATATATTGTCATTAAATAGCCTTAATTTGATTCATTTTTTTCATGCTAATAAATGTTAACAACATAAAAATTATATCACTAAAATAAAATTGAACTAAATAAAATTAACAATAAACTTTTATAATTATTGGTAATTCATAGAAAATTCAAATAGAAAATATCAAAATTAAATCCAAGAACATATTTTCTAAATATTCATCACATTAATATTTAATTGAAAAAATGGGATTTAATTCATCATTTGTTGAATTTAATTTTTCTTTAGCAATATTTGTCCTACTACTTTTCTTTCTAGGCATTTGTTGATATAATGACCACTAGCTTTGCAAAATCCACATGTTCTAATTTTCTTTCCCACTTCTTTTCCATATTTAATTCTTTTTGGTAGTGGACGTCCTTTTATTTTGAACTTTGGAGGGCAAAAGACAAAACTATCTTTCAAAATGGTATTGTCATCTTCTAAAGAACAATATTTAGTATCATCTCTATCTTATAGTATCACTTCATGCAATATGTTTTCATTGTTTACTTCACAACACCGACGAGATGGCAGGTATAAAATTGGAATTTCATGGCAATTCTTATGAATGAAAACTCTAAGTATATGACGACAAAGAGTTCTAATAAATTCAAAATACCTACAATTACACTTCGCTTTTTCACCATCCTATATCATCTCATATTTTTGGCTCTTCTCTGTCTTATAATATTGCACAAGAAATTCATGCCTTTGATTTTGAACCATAGAATATCGAAAAACTCTTGCAAACTCATCTTGAAATTTTTGAAAGCAAAATGTGTGAAGACTTTTTAAGTGTTTTCCTTAAGTGGAGACATAGTTTTCAATGCAAAACCTTTATATGTTTGAAGTGTGTTCTTTTAATGAAGTCATTAATGTTTTCTCATCTTCCAGTAGTTGTCATTACACCAAAAACAATAATCATAAAAATAAGTAGGAATCCACATATCCTTAATTTGATATAATCTATTGACATGCTTGTTGTCACATAAATTATACTTAGCAATAACTTTTGTCCATTGACATTCAAATTCTTCAAAAGTCTTTAACTTATAAAGATTATAAAAATCTGAACACCATTTTTGATATTGATTGCGACGAATTGCAATAAACCGATCACTAAATTTAGTTTTTATGTGTTGTATACAAAAGGCATATTTTGTAGAAAGGAATTTTTTTTTTTTATTGCTTCAGTTATCCATGATTCTTGGTCTATCAAAATTATTCTTGAAGACTTCCCCAATAATGATATAAAAGCATGTTTTATTTATTAAAATATATTAACAATTAAACAAAAAAATAGCTACATGAATGAATTAAAAAATATATAAAAACATACTTTTAAGAGCCACTGAAAAGAATTTTGTCTCACCTCGTAGAAGTGCACATCCAAATAAAATAGTCTTTTCATGATTGTTAATACCCATAAAAATGCCAAAAGACATATCATAAGTATTCAACGTATATGTAGTATCAAAAACAAGCACATCGCCAAATTGTTGATACCATTCAAAGCAAGTGGTACGAGACCAAAAAATGAATTCAGGCTTTTTTATTTGTTTACTTTAGCGCAGTACACAAAATTATGATTCTCTTCTTTAGCAATTTTGCATTGCTTCAAAAGATACATAACATTATTCATAGCATGTTTTTCTTTGAATTTGACAAAAAGATTATGAGCATCTTATTCAAGAAATGGGAGATGTCCATGTTTAACTTTTTTCTCAACTTGCATGACACGAATTGTTTGCCAAATTGAAAGATCTGCTTCCTTCAACAAAAAAATACAGTCTTGATCTTTTTTTGTAATATTTTGATTAGCCGCTAGAAAACAAACTTCTACAGGACTCAATAATGAGTGTCTATGTTCGGCAACAACCTGCTTCCTTTAACAAAAAAATATTATCTTGCTCTTATTTTTTAATATTTTGATTAGCTGCTAGAAAATGAACTTCTACAAAACTCAATAATGAGTGTCTATGTTCAGCAACAAATGAAGTAACATGTCATTCTTCAAGAAAAATGTCACAAGATTTTCTTAACATAATTCTTAAATGTGCAAGACACTCGCATTTTGTAGACATTCTTTTTCACTGTTTCTTTGATGAATCAATAGTCTTCATTAGTTGTGCCCATTGACGATGGCTGAAAAATCACGTCTCTTTTTTTCACTTTTATTTATGAATCTTCCCTTTTAAATTGAAATCCATGGGTATTTGCATAATTTTATAGAAAATATAAGCTTCTTCACTTAGGAAACTTTGGCTAATAAAAGGATTATATTCATTGCTCATTTGCTCAAGTGGTTCCTTGTTTAAAATAGAATTTACAGCAACACTCAATTCATCCAAAAATGGTTCATTCAAATAAAATAAGTATTGAAATATTCGACTTAGTATTGTTTCTATAAAACTCTTTATTCATTATATTGATTCTAACAAAAAATAAAATAATAAAAATTAAAATTTAATATCCATTCAATAAGCATTAGAAATTAGAATAAACTTCGAAAGAAAAAAATAGAGACACATTAGAAATTAGAATAAACTTTGAAAGAAAAAAAATACAGATACAATAAAATACCAGCAAAGTTTACATATTTGTTTTATTTTCACATGTACTACTTTCATTTATTTTTTTTTTCTATCTTTTTTTGTTTTTGGTGATAGTTATAGTCTTAATTTAAGATAAGAAATTCAATAGTTTATTTAAGTGAAAATTTGATTAACATGAGAGGGATGAGAGGGAAGAAAGGGAGAGAAAAAAAGTTAAGCAGATAGGTGATAAAAGTTTTTTTTATGGGAAAGAGTCATTACTTTTATTTTTCCAGATTAATGAGCCTTTTTTTTTTTTTCCAGATTAGTGAGCTTCATAATGACAATAATTCTTTCATGAAAGGACACTTGTTAAAGGGAGAGCCATATTTTTTTCCATATCAGCGAACCACTTCGTTTTAGTCAATAAATGGAATCAATTGTTAATGGGAGAGTCACTTTGTTTTTTCATATTAGTGAGTCATTTTGGTTTAGTCAATAAATGTAAATAATGAGTTAAGTTTTCAACGACAAAAATAATTAATGAAATATAAAAAATATCTTAATTACCCTAATTAGGGCTGAGCATTCGGTCGATTCAGTTCAAACCAAACCGAAATTTTAAAAACCGAATAGACTAAATTTAGTTTAATTTAAAACCAAACCGACTGAAATTTAAGAAAAAACCGAAGTAAACCTAACCAAAAAAATCGGTTCGGAGTTGGTTCGGTTTTCGATTTTGAGCTTTCAATGGACTATAATTGTGATAAATTAATTTGGACTTTTTTTTAATCTTATATAGAACAATTTATTTTTAGTTTTTTAAACTCAAATTAAAAGACAAATTAAAAAAAACCCACAATTCAGTTTATTCGGTTTTCTTAATTTTAAACCGACTGAAATTGAAAATCGAATTTCTCTATTTTTTCTAAATCGAACTGAATCGAATTCACTTTAAAATTGAACCGAATAGACCGAATTCACTCAATTCGGTTCAGTTTTGCTCACCTCTAACCCTAATTAATAATGTTTAACAAGTGCACTTGTTAACATTATCCATTTTATAAATACAATATTAGTTAAAGTTGCTTCTTCTAAAGCTCCGGTCTCAATCCAAAACTAAGATTAGTAGTATTAAACAACATGATGCAAATTAGGGCCCTTCCATCAATGCAGGTCAGACGTTCTACATCTTTTGGCTTCATTCGCCTTTTCTTTATTGTTTAACCTTTTCACTCTATGAATTGTTGTGAACAGCAGTGTGCAAAATCAGTAATCTTCTGATAGTTTCGAGCAACAACCAAACTGCACATAGCCACTACGTGTAATACCTGTACAAGCTATTTCCAGAACCACAGGCACTCAAGTTTGTTGTTGGATGCCATGCCAGATGAAGTAATATGGAGCTTAAATCACAGGAAAATTCATCATCATACAAACTTGAACTTAAATGTCCTGCATGTTTAGCAGATCATGTAGATTAAACATGAATGCTAATGGAAATAAATGCAGACTATAATGCAAAAAAAATTAAAGAACTCCAACCGTGTCGGTAAAATCCACATGTTAGGTTGCTCAAGGATGATCTCCTAGCCCTTGAAGCAGAATGGAGAAGTGGCTTCCTGTTTTTATTTTCAGAAAAAGGAAAGTATTCAGTCAATTGGAAACAAGTTTCTCAATGTTTCGTAAAATTGAGAGCAGTGCTGCCATTTCACTGCAAAATATTGTTTCCATTATGAGATTAATGTTCTTGGTCTGGTCCAATGAAGTATCATTCTACACCTTCTGGTGCATAGTATGTGGTCAAACTAGAAAGAGCTAATTATTGTACGGGATCTGTATCTATAATCAAAGAACTCCATGAATCCATTCCCAGACACTATAGGCAAGTATTACTTAGGACTAACTAGCGATGAAATCAAAGCTTACATGGATAGTTTTCATTTTGAACTGCAATTTTAGATTGCATGATCTGATTGAGATGGTACTCATGACAGAATTCCCAATAAATGATTTCAACTGAAGGAAAAAAAACCTAATTAATAAGTTACGAGTTTATGGTAGTTATTTGAAATTTACCACTGCATCGGCATTATCATCTTAATTCTTGTGATGCTTGTAATTTTACATGTATATTTGAACTACTTAAACCCATCCTCATTGTACCACATACCCCAAGGATAATGGACCATGTTATCTTTCACCTATCACAAACCAACTTATATCAACATCTGTCTCCAACTTGGATTCAACAGCTTAATATTCAAATAACAGAGAAGACAAGCACCGACCTGTTTGGATTTTTACTTGCTTCAATTGTAATGCCTTCTTCATTTCCAACACCACAGGAGAATATATGCAAAAGATTGCTAAATGAAAATCACAACAGAATTGTAACTAGAATCGCAATGACTAAATTAACAAGTCGCAACTCAGGAGTGGAGTTTTAAGGTAAATAGGCAACCTGTAAGATCCAGCTGCAAAATGAAGTCCATCTCCACTGATGCAGCACTCAAATTTATCAAATATGGAGTCATTATTATATAAATTACATAACTGCAGGACACAACCCAAAATAATGTGACATTTTAGTGAAATTATCAGTATAAATTATACACAGAATGAAATAATTTTTTTCAAAAAAATCTGGATTGAAACACATTATTTCCAGATACGAACAGTCAGTCATGATGGCAACTATAATTATTTGTCAACAAATAGCTTGACAAATTATGATCAGTTAAAGTATGATAGGGTTTCAACATTGAAAAGCCCTCTAAAGTATTGTCTGAAGTTGGATCAGATTCAGTTCAATCATTTGTTGACACATGATAATAAAAGGATACTCTACTTGCCCATTATCTTTTATAGTGTAGCATTCAGCCCCTTATTAGATATTTAAGATGAATAACCAAATATTTCAGAAGTCCTCCATTTATCACAATAAGTTGCTTTTCCACCAGTGGCAAATCCTTGAACAATATAAAAATGGTTAAATTTTCTATTTGATGGAGGCCTTTCACCCCAATAGAAACATATAAGATATGCTCATGAATGGTTTTATTTATTTTGCTTAAAAGAGCAGCACAATTAAATTAATAGATGAAGGAAAGCTTTAGAACCACTTTCAGCATGTGAAGACTCACAAAAGAAATGAGATAAGGTCAAGAAATTAATCATAGACCAAAAAGTGCAAGGCAAACAAAATAATAATTATTCGACCTGCCGGAATCGAACCAGCGATCGAGAGGATCAGTCCTCTGCTCTAGCCACTGAGCTAAGGTCGATATTTAAAGCAATTCTATGTTATCGGATAGTAATGCCATTCATACTAAGCCAAAAAATACCATAACACAGAGAGTGTTTCCAGGGCGAAAAACCACGAAAAACAATAATCATAAGAAGAAGAAGAAGAAGAAGAAGAAGAAGAAGAAAGAAACATTCCCTAAAAGTAGCACAAACTTTTCTGGAAATGCGAATGAACGTAATAATGGAATCTGTTTAAAGTTGCTGAATTATACTGCCAAGATCTCTATTACTAATGCAACCTTCAATGCAAATGTAAGAAATGGAGAAACTCATTCAGTCATAACTAAATGTTTGCACCTTAGGTCGTAAGTGCTCATGAATCTTGAATACTGCAACTGGCAAAGAACTCATACGCATATCCCACAGCTAAAGAAAGCAATGAAACCATTAGCCAGTACAAAGAATTTTAAAAAATAAGCTATATAATTGACAAGCATTTGAAAATTGGTCAGCAATGAAGCATGAGCTTATTCTCCTCATAAGTGGAAAAAATAATCTATCATAAAATTAAACACACAGAGGGAGTTAGAAAAATCCATGTGATGCAGTGTAAGAGTATAAAAATCCATGTGATGCAGTATAATAGTACAGATAAGAAGGGAAAATGTAAGTTTTTCTCTCTGTAGTAAAATATGGAGAATTTTTTTTTTTTTGTGCAAAAAGAAAGTATCAAGATTCAGATGGCAAGATGGTCAGAAGAACAAGTTTGTTTTGAAGTGAGGTTCTAACATCTTCAAACCAATCTTTACAGGATTGCTTGTGTTTAACATGCGGACAGTAAGCCAAGGTCCACCTTCCCCAGATATTTTATATGCCATCATAAACTAGCATTATGATACAGATGAATTTTGCAATCATTTTGTCACCAAATAGGGGCACAAAATACAGAAAAATAACTGATGGATTGAAAAATCATCTAATTCAGGTCAAACACCTTCAAATTCATGTAATCGAGACCTAAAATATGTTGTCCATCATTTGTGAATTTCATATCAGAGATGGATGCAATGATCTCTGTAAAAAATGATTTTGACCCTCGGCATTCTGCATCTGGTAAGCTGTATAGAAAACTAGTGGCATCAGAACAATCCTTGCGTTTGGAATGATTAATATATTACAAGCCCAAATTAAGATGCAAATCCAAAAAATAAGCAGGAAAGTGAACCGATAATAAACTCACGTTCTTGCACTCTGATCACATAATGCTGACTGTCACATGTCAACTAGACAAATAAAACCTCTTGAGCCGCTGTAGGCAAGCAAATTACAATGTATTGGATGGAACTCAGCTGATGTTATGACCTCTGAATAGAAATTTAAGGCTTCAATAAGGAAAAGATAACTGACAACGATACTTGGGTTAAGTAAAAGCAGAAGGCCTCCAGTTTTTTCATGAACAAATGAATGGATAATTCAATGGGCTGTTCTTTGGTGCAGCAGTAAAAGCATTATTCAGCAAGGTTAAAAATGCAAACTGAGGTTTCAAAACATAGCACTTCATGTGAAAAACCGAAAATTTCAAAATCCTCCCAAATTACTATATGCATTGCAACCCTAACCCAAACTGAAACAAAAGATATTAACCTGACAAACAATGTACTACTATATGGAATCGTCAAATTTTTTCTTTCATTTAACGTTATTCATAACCAAAAAACAATTATGCCAGATAATTAATCGTGCAAAATGACAATTGTTGATTGAATCATACAATTTACTGAGATGACCATGTAAACCAAAAGAATAGTATGTGACATTCTAATTGATGCATTAGAAAGCTTAAAAACTATAACAGCAGAGGCATAAAGGTACTGGAGTCACTTAATTTTCTACTAGAAAAAAAGCCTCAGATGGTATAAGTATAGGACACCCTTTTTAGTAAAGTTATTTTCTAATGCACTATTGTAATTTTGCAATCCTTTCTCAACATATTAACATTAATTGCAAATAGGATTCATCAAATTTGTGAATTGTACAGCAGTGCAATACATAATTTGATAGAGAACTACAAGAGTTGACACAAGTCACTTCACAAACGCGAGAAATAGAATTACCAGCAATGTAGAACGGAAACGAAATGCAGAAACGAGAAAATATGGAAACGGACATGAAGGAACGGTTTTTTCTAATAATTTATTAAAAAAACGTTAAAATAAGGAAACGTGAGAACGTTTCCGAAATGGGAAAATGTTACTCAATAAAAGTTTTCGTGCTTCATATATTACCAGTGAGATCCTCCATGTTTGCTGGTTTCATGTCAATGATATTGAAACACCGATTGCTAATCTCAAGGTTCCATAAGTTTATCCGGAGGTCGTCTGCAGAAATAAATGTCTCAACATCACCGTACGGAAGTCAGAGACAGCTTAGAAGCCGCAGAAAACATAGCATATATTTTATAACTATACGGTTTCTTACTTACGATACAATTAGTCTTGCATTAAAATAAGTAATCTGAAATTCAATGTAAGATTAACAAACTAATCAAAACTTTACCTATTATTGGAGATTGAATTGATATTAAAATCATGAGCATGAGCATAAACCTTTCGACACGTTGCACGAGTTGTGTCTTCAGCATAAGCAATCTAGTTACATAATTAACTAGTAAAATTACCTATAACATATACAAATCAAGAGGTGCAAAAGTTTTAACATGATTCACAAGCAGATACCTTGCTGTGTGCTTCTATAAATGGTGAGATGTTCTTAACCATATTCTCTGTCCAGTCCGGATGATAGCCATTGACGATAGAAGGTATTTCATGAACACTTATGAAACTTTTTTCAGCCAACAGAGCACTTTCCAAACATACAACTGAATTGGGATCTATTTTTTTTTTTTTACTTTCTTAACCTTATGTTCCTTCACCTGGCCTCAAAAATCACAGGAGATTACGGTTATCCACACCAAAATACCCTAGCAAAATAGTAAAATACATTTAAAAAGGTGATTGCCCAGAATGGAAACCACCAACAAAACAATGCGTAGAAAAAATGAATCAAATAATTGAAAAAATAAGGAAATATACACCTTCCATAGTTTAATTGTCTTATCATTGGTTGAAAGGATAAACAACGATCCATTGGGCGTTGCACACCATTTTAGCGTGTTGATCTTCTCCTCGATCTCTAAACTCTTCAAGTAATCAAACTATCGAAAAGAGTATAAGACCATCAGAACCAGCAAAAAGCAGGCGCACAATAGAAGAATGCCACAAATATCAGCGTACCACAGGTTCATGACTCTGAAATTCAGTCTTGTACTGATATGCAGGATGTCGTGTGACGGTGAAATCCAACTTCTCCAAGTCATTTCGAGAATAATAACGGTTCGCAGTCTAAGCAGCCAATTATTAATGGCTAAAAAACATTATACAATACACCAAAATTAATTCGAAAAATCAGTAACTTTTCTAAAAACATTTGACATCCTCACATCTTTGGTGTCTTTTCTTTCGAAAATCACGACACGGCCGCCTCCATCCCCGATTGCAAGGTAATCCCCGCTCTTATCGAATTCAATCGCAGATACAGCGTCAACAACAAAAAACCAGCCAAAAAGAAAACTAAACTAATATTAATATTTACATTTAACGCTTCCATTATGATACATCTAAATATAAGAGAAGGGGCGAGAAGCGGCAACCGTCTTGAACGTCTCTTCCGGCGACTCTTTCGCCGAAGACCAGAGAGAATTTCCAGTCCAGAGGAAGCGGACGCGCCGGAGCTTAAAGTCATGGCTGCCTGCTCTGCTCCTAAAACGGCGTTGTTTCCAGGAGTGGAAATGAATCGCATTCCTGTTTTAGATTCTGATTCTGCTGCTGCCGACTCTTGAACGTTAGCTTCGCACTCCAACCCATTATCCACTTCAGTCTTCGTTCAAATTTAATATTTTAATATTAACAATAATTCTCCCTGTTTTATTATTAAATTAATTTTTACTGCACATATATTACACATCATTAAAATAATTATTTGATATATAAATTAATAAATTTTTTAATTTTATATTCATATAAATAAATATGATAA
Source organism: Omphalea diandra (assembly GCA_949677035.1). Classification (NCBI taxonomy): domain Eukaryota; kingdom Viridiplantae; phylum Streptophyta; class Magnoliopsida; order Malpighiales; family Euphorbiaceae; genus Omphalea; species Omphalea diandra. The sequence goes on along the minus strand of CATIWR010052016.1, from coordinate 9,425 downwards.
ATTATGTAAAGTTATAAATAATTAAATTTTTTAGAATAGATCTAAAATAAATGTTTTAATAAATATAATTTTTATTAAGAAGTGAATAAAAAATAAATTTAAGACAAAATGATAAAAATTGAATTTAAAAACTAAATAAAAGCTACACAAAATTAATAAAAAATTTAAATAAAATAACATCAATAAATAAAAAAAATATGTTTATATATTTTGTTAATATAAATATTCACTGTAATAATTAAAATTTTAAAATAATATTAAAATAATATTTCTATTTATAAATATATTTAAAATAATTGTATAACAAAATATTACCTCTATGAGAGAAATATTTCTTTTTAAACTATATTTAGTATATTTTTTTACACTCTCATTATTTATGAGATTATATAAAAAATTTTATGATAAATATTTAAATTTATTTAGATAATACTAAATATATATAACTATTTATATAAAAAATATTTTATGATAAATAAAATTTAACATTTAATATTATATAACCTTGAGTTTTATTGATAATCATGACAAAATAGAGACATACTGTAAATTATTTTCTCTTAAATTAAAAAATATCTTCATTTTTAACTGAACATAAAAGAATTTTTAGTAAGAATAGATGAACCCTATAAGCAAAACATTTCTTTTTAAATTATATTTAGTATACTTTTTTACACTCATTATTTTATGAGATTACACATAAAAAGATATGGTAAATATTTAAATCTCTTTAAATAATAATACATATAATTGTTTATATAAAAGATATAAATAAAATTTAACATTTAATATTATCGAAGCTTAAGTTTTACAAATGGTCATGACAAAATAAAGAGTACCGTAAGTTATTTTATTTTAAATTTAAAATATCTTCATTTTTAGTTGAAAATAGATAAATTCTTAGTAAAAATACTTGTTGTTTTACATGTCTCATAATTATTTTAGTATGTATGATACTTTTATAAAAATTCTTGATTCATGTAAACCATTATATCATTATACAAACAATCTGATAGCTTTGAATTCAAATTATATATATTTTTAATTGTTAAATGTTTTTAAAAAATAAAAGTAACACTAACATAATGATATAAACATATTTATCCATAATTTTAATTATTTTAAATAACTATTAAATTAAAATAATATCTATTATTTCAATTATTTTAAACAATCATAAATTTAAAACATTAAAATAATAATAAATTCTATAAAAATATTATTTATCCAATTAAAATTTATAATTTAAGATTATTATTATCAATTTAAAAAAGTTTTATATCCTTTTATATCCAAAAAATTTTTCCTAACTAACCACTTTTATAAATATTCTACAAAATTTAAAAATTGAAATAATAATTAGTTTTATAAAAAAAATATTATCCATCAATTTAAAATTTATAACTTAAGATTACTATTGTCAATTTAAAAAATTCTACATACTTTTATGTCCAAAAAAAATCTTCATAGTTAACCAATATATATCATAAATAGAAATATTATATTTTATATTAATTTTAAATATTTAAAAAATAAAATAACACTAACTTAAAGACTAAATATTTTTATCCATTATTTTAATTATTTTAAATAATCTCAAATTTCAAAAATTTAACTAATAATTAGTTTTATAAAAAAATAATTATCTATCTAATTAAAACTTATAATTTAAAGTTATTATTATCAATTTGAAAAATTTGTATATCCTTTTATGTCAAAAATATTTTCATAATTAACCATTTTATATATAATATGGTATAAATAAACATCTTTATATATTATTTCAACTATTTTAAATAATCATAAATTAGATAGAAAAAGAGAGAAAAATATTGATGAATAAATATAATTAATTTTTAAATAAAATGGTTAAAGATTGTAGTAATCATTTAAATTAATTATTTACTTTAAAAAAATATCTTGATTTTCGTTATACTCAATATTTTTGAAACCGGACCGGTCGGTGAATCGGTCAATTAATTGATTTGCAGATCAATTGATCCAATTGGTTCAATGTAATTAGTTTAATAATAAATTAAAATTTTAAATATTATTAAAATAATTTAAAAATTAAAAAAAATTAAAATATATAAATATATTAAAATACTTAAAATATATGAAAATTACATCTAATCTAGCTAATTATTGATATGATTCTCATATTTAACAGTATGACCAACTGATTCAGTCTGATTTTCAGACAATACTCTTACTAGTCCCCTCCAAACACATAATGATTGTGTTAGACCATTCAATTTCATTATACTCTATGCAGTTGACAAAGTCATTGGTGATTCTATCACTATCTGAATTATCAAAATTAGTGTCTATTCTAATTAACATTAGATTCTGATGTAAATACTCTAAATTTTAGTTTTTAGAGGTATGTAAATCAATAGTTGCATTGTCTTTTTGCTCAAACTATGAAATAATTAATGTGTCTTTTATATATTAATATAATAATGAATTTTAAATAACTTAATATTTATTTCAATTAATTAATTCATCAAAGTTAATATATTAAAATTTATTATTTTATAATATATTATTATTTCATAAAATTACTATTAAGTAAATAGAATAATAAAATTATAATTAAGTTAATATAATAAAAGATTATAGTAATCAATTAACTAATTAATATTTTTATTTTATTTAAAAATTTTAAACTTAGATTATATTTATCTTAATATTTTAAATATTTAAAAAATAAATTAATATTAACTTAAAGATATATACATCATTGATTGAAGTTACTTTTAAAAATAAGAAATATTATCCATTCAATTAAAATTTATAAATAATTATCACTATTAAATTTAAAAGTTTTTCTTAGTTAGCCACTTAAATTAATTATTTACTTTAAAAAAAGACCTTGATTTTCATTGTACTCAATGTTTTTGAAGCTATATTATCTGTGAATCGATCAATTAATTAGTTTGTGGATCGATTGATTCGATTGGTCTAATGCAATTAGTTTAATAATAAATAAAATTTAAAAATATTATTTAAATAAATTTTAAAAAATATTAAAAATATAAAAATATATTTTAATACTTAAAAATATGCAAATTACCATAAAAACCAAATTAGACATAATTGAGTTGGTTACTATTTTGGTTCTCAAATTTAATAATACGATTGACTAATTCCGTCCAATTTTCAAAAAGTTGCTTTTACCAACCCCCTCCTCTCAGGTGATGATTGTGTTAGACCATTCAATTTCATTATGCTCTTTGTAGTTGACAAAATCGTTGGTGATTTTATCACCATCTAGCTGAACAAAATTAGTTGTTATTCTAATTAATATTAGGTTTTGATGTAAATACTCTAAATCTTATTTTTTAGATATATGTTAATCAATAGTTGCATTGTCTTTTTGCTTAAACTGTGAAATAATTTTTGTCTTTTATATATTAATATAATAATAATTTTTAAATAATTTAATATTTTATTTTAATTAATTAATCAAAGTTAATATATAAATAATAATTAAAATTTATTATTTTATAATATATTATTATTTTATAAAATTATTATTACGTAAATACAATAATAAAAATTATAATTATAATTAAGTTAATATAATAAAAGATTATTGTAATCAATTAACTAATTAATTTTTTATTTTATTTAAAAAATTTTTGAACTTAGATTATATCTATCTTAGTATTTTAAATATTAGAAAAATATATTAGTGTTAACTTAAAGATATAAACATCATTTGATTGAAGTCACTTTTAAAAATTAAAATATTATCCATTCAATTAAAATTTATATATAACTTAAGGTTATTATTGTCAATTTAAAAAGTCGTAGACACTTTTAAGTTCAAAAAAGTTTTATTTAGTTTGCCACTTTTCTATATAGTATAAATTGTATAATATTTAGTTAAATTTTAAGTTAAAATTAACCAGTATTTTATCTTAATAGTAAAGTGAAACTATTAATGGGCGTCAAAATTCAAATATTATCTATGTAGGAAGAAAGAGAAAAAAAAGTAAAAGATAAAAAAAAAGACATTTTAATTAAAAGTATTTTTATTATAATGAATCCAAAATTTTAGAATTTATTTGAAATTTTTATTAAACTTGATTTAATTATAATTAAATTTTAAAAATTTAATGAAATAAAATTTCAAATAAATTTTTATTTACATCAAATATATAGAATAAAAATTTATAAATAAATTCTATAAAATTTATTTGTACTAAATAAAAATATTATATCATCGACTTATGATTCTTGTGGTGAGCTTATATCTTGAATCCATTAAATAATTAGAAGTTAACATCTTTGAGTCTTTCTTTTACCCATTGTTTGCAATGAAGTAAAATAACAGAAAAAGAAAAATTAGGATGAAAAATAAAAAAAAAATTGTAATTTTTCATTATTTGGGAATGAAAGGAAAATAAAAAAAGAAAGAACATAATTTTTATTTTTCTTTCGAAATAGAGAGAAAATATGAGAATTGAAGAGAATTATAATGAATTTACATTTTTGTTCTTATATCTCTTTATTGAATGAGTAAAAATAAATTTATTTTTCCTCTTACTTCTTTATCCAAACATGAGAAAAAAAAATAAATGAAGGAAAATAAAATTTATTTTCTCTCATTTCTTTTTTATCTAAACATAAAGAGGAAAAAAATGAAGAAAAATATTTTTTTTTTGTTTTCTTTCCGCTCTAAATAATTCTATAAACATAGAATTAATGATCGCACATGAGATTTAATGTTAGTAAGGGATTATTACTAGCATATTTGGCATTATCACTATAAAAATTAGCATTATTATTTAAATTATAATATTTTTACATTTTAGATATTTTTAACTATTAATAAATAATTTAATTATTTTATTAATCTAATATAATTTTTTTGTAAAAATATTATTTTCAATTCATAAAATTTATATTAAAAATTCATTTTCGATGGATATGAAATTAATTCAATATCTACGTTTACATTCAGAAGGCTAAACTACCCTCTTTATTTATGGGTAAGAAAAACTTACTCATGTAGCGACTTGTGGATTTTGAACAACTTCAATATTAATTATTTTTTAATTTTTCTCTTATAAAAATGCTAAAAAGAGGCGATATATAGAAATGTAATTCAAAAAAAATAATTAGAAAGTGAAAAGTCACACCAAGTTTGATGTCAACAATGGTCTTTCATGGGGAAAAATGAACAAATTGAAATAAGAAATGTTTGTATACAGTGTTTCTCATGTTTGTTAAAGCTTGTCAATATCTAGAAAAATATTGCAGAGCTATTCTGAGTTATTTTAAGAATACAATTATGTACATAGTCATGATCTTACAATCACTTTGTTCTAATTACTGATCAAATGCTTGACTTCCAAATCGCAAATAAATGTTGATTGCCTTAATTGATTTCCTTTCCTTTAACAAAAAAGACCCAAAAAATACAGAAGGTTTTTATTTAAAAAAAAAAAAAAACTAAAAAACCTATATGAATCTTCTCCGCTCAATGGAAATATATATTTTCTATATATCAAGTTCTCAAAATTCAGAATTTCCCCGAGTTAATAAGTCAACCTTTTTTTTCCATCTTATGTACAAGCATCATTTTCTTCGACATCATTGGCTTCACCGCCAAATTCACCCCCCATTTTCCACTTTGCCTATTTTTCAGCCAATTCTATACCAACCCACTTGAGCAACTGCGAAGAGAGACAAGAGGGGTCTGTCTCTTGATCAGCAATTCTTGAATGTACAGTGGTCTGGTACGTTTCTCAAAAACTTTCAAGATTAATTTGTTGATGCTATCTTGGCTCAGATTTTCCTATTGAACCATAACTCCATTCTGAACTACCTGTAACGTAAAAATTTTGCATATCACTTGAGGGCATTGGAGCTAGTTTGTGCCGATTTATAGTTGTCAAAGAATTTTTTGTAAGTGAAGCTTTTGTGATAGAGTTTTCTGTCGAGTCATCTGGACTAAGCACGCTAGCATTCAAGAATGGAGGTTGGTTTGGTGATGGGATCTCATATGCTTTATCGGTTAGCATCTTAACTACTTCAGCCATGGATGGTCTTAGTGCAGCAGAAGCTTGTGTGCATAGAAGTCCTAACTGAAGCACATTTTCTGCTTCTTTCTTAGGTAACTCATCGTTAAGCCTAGGTTCTATGGCTTCAACAAGCTTTTTCGCCTTGTGATGCCTCCAAACCTGATGCCATAACAAATAAAACCATGTCGTCGTTTGAATGATTAACTTCATTCTGAATGATCAATTAATTACAACTATCCGATAACCGATCAAGATAGGGGAACAACAGTCTTACAGTGTGCAAAATTGAACTTGATCCTTTTGAGTATACGGTATTCTTTTTGCCTGTTGCAATCTCCAAAACAAGAACCCCGAAACCATAAACATCTGCTTTCACTGTCAGCTGTCCTCGAATGAGGTACTCAGGAGCCATATATCCCCTACAAATTGATTTTTAAGAATAAATGAAAATCACCATATAATGTAGACCAAAAGGTAAGACTATAACTTAACAAAAGGGAAGTCATTTTCTCACAATGTTCCCGCAACGACCGTGCTAATATGAGTGTTATCGGTTGCAAAGCAACGAGCAAGTCCGAAATCAGCAATCTTTGGAGTAAGCTTTTCATCAAGGAGAATGTTACTAGTTTTTATGTCTCTGTGGATAATTGTTATCCCTGAACCACCGTGAAGATATGCAAGCCCTTCAGCCGTTCCAAGGATGATATTATATCGCTGCTGCCAGCTGAGTATGTGCATGGTGTTCTTCACTGTTAGAAATGAAGATCATGTTATTGGCATGTCCTTTTAACAACTCTATTCTGCAACAGTTGAGTTTTGCCTCGACAGTAGTATTTAGTTTTGTAAGACTTTAAGGTTAAAAATGCGAACCCTAGTCCAAACCCTAATAATTAACCAAAAAAACAACTCTATTTAGCTAGATTAAGTTGGGAAACTTACTGAAAAGAATTTGATCAAGGCTCCTGTTGGGTACATATTCATAAACAAGAAGGCTTTCAGGGCCTTCAATACTGCAACCCAAAAGCCTAACAAGATTCTTGTGTTGAATACCACTGATAAGATTAACTTCATTGAAGAACTGATCCACCCATTGCCGCGTATTGTAGACTAGTCTCTTAACTGCAACTATTCTTCCATCTTCAAGAGTTCCTTTGAATACAGAACCGGCTCCACCTTGGCCTAATTTCCTCTCGTTGCTGAAAAAATTAGTCGCCTTCTCTAGCACTTCATACTTGAAGTTCAAATTAGACACGACTGAAAGGCGCCTCAGATTATTTTGCTCTGCATCAGAAGTAAGAATGCATCATGTTAGTACTGAATACATGGACGAAAGTCACACTGAGGGGATTATCAAGATTCAATAATATCATACTCTAGATGAAATTTTACCTTCTTTCCTCTTAGATAATTTCTCATACCCTATAAAAGCACCAAAAGAAGCTAGAACAATAAAAGCAACAGCTGCTAAAGCAACTGCTCCTATAATACCAACATCAGAATCTGCACAAGTAGCAAAAACATGCACTAATAAGATTAACAAAACAAGCATCCTATAAAACAATCAAACATGTCATTACACTATATAATCATGCCACCTTCATCTTGTGATTCAGATCTGTTGTTAAAGAATCTCTCCGTCGAATACCTCAAATAACAACCGGTAAACAAGGCCTGGCCATCTGCTCCAGGAGTACATTCTCTCAATTCTGAACCTGCCTTCATCAAGCAATCTCTGCATTCCCCATAGGTAAGCGAGTTCCAGCACTGAGCCAATGCATAAACAGGGACAACTCCTCCTTTTGCCTCCACGGTAGCAAACGTTCCGTTCTTGAGGGTAAGATCAGTAAGATTCTTTATCACTTCCGCAACTTTTTCTTGAAACTTCACATGCAAGGAACGATCCACGAGAACACCTGTCGGGCCACTACAGTTGAGATGATCGTATTCCGGGTTGATTGACTCATTAAAGAAGCTGTAGTTATCGTAACGAAGAAAGCAACCATCAAGAAAGATACGAGCAGCGCTGCTAGGTAGACAACGGGGAAGCTTTACTCTACCCTGGCTTAAACAGAGTTTGCAATCAAGGCCAGAAAGATCACTGTGACATTGCGCTAAGGCGTACACCAAAGGCCATGGGGAGGTAACGGAAGCATAACCCCAGTCTCTTGCTGAGACTTTTTGTTGTATTGATTCCATTACTTTTACAAAATTTGGAATGAATGACGGGGAGACGGTGGAATTGAGGTCCTCCTGAGGAGAACCGCAGATGAGTTGGATTTCAGTGTTACGAGTGGCGAACGATAAAGGAAACAAGGAGAAGAAGAAAATAGAGAAAATTAAGAACACCCATTTGTGATTTTCAAAGGTTCTTACGGATAATTGCATTGAAATCAAATGGAATTGGTTTAATTTCTTCTATTTTATTACCTCTGTTTTGCTCTGCTTCCCCTGTTTTTTCTTGAAGAAAATGGGAACAGCTCATATGGTGTCATCACCATCAAGAATTTATTAGAAACTCTTTCTCTATGTAACTGAAAGTTTCAGATGGAAAATGGAGGGGGAAAGAATGTTATTTGGTACGAGTTATGGGGCTCTTTTTGTGCAAGAAAATGATTTTCTGTTTGGTTTTGTTGCATGCGTGGTGGTTTCTGGTTAGGTTTCCTGGGGTCTCTCTAGGGAAAAGGAAAAACGAATTGGCTCAATGATCTGGATTTGGTTTCTGTTTTCGCTATTTAGATGATTATTGTTATATGAAAATCACAAGCTAAAATGGCACATTTCATGTAGTATGTTAAGATAATGAATTTATAGAAATAGTAGGGTGAAAAATGGGTGAATTCAAGGCATTAACTAAAACGTTAAACTTGTTTGACGAGTTGTATTCTTGGATTTCAAGGCTTGACCAACATTTTTTTTAAAAAAAATTGTAAACTTAATAAACCAATTTTATTAGTTAGATTAGTTCAATCAATTTATAGACAAATATAGTTGAAACCTTACTAATATATACTAATATATTTTTTTTTTCTTTACTACTCTCAATATATATATATATATATATATATATATATATATAATCATGAAGTATACAATATTTAAAAAATTAAGAATTAATATCAGTAAGCAGTAAGTCTATTTCCTATTTTACTTTTTATATTTTTTTTAAGAAAGTGGATAATTTTATCCCACTTTAGTATTTTTTTTGTTTATTTTATTTCTTTTCATTCATAGTTTTATTTATTATAATGGTTGTTTTCTCTTTTTAATTAGTATTTTTCATCTCTTTTTTTAAGAATTTTAGTGATTTGAGGTTCATATTTAAGAATATCATAATGATATATAGATCGGAAGAGCACACGTCTGAACTCCAGTCACATGAGGCCATCTCGT
>CATIWR010052013.1:0-22539 GCA_949677035.1 Omphalea diandra | reverse complement strand
TATATATATATATATATATATATATGTGTGTGTGTGTGTGTGTGTGTGTTTAAGGTTAATACAATGTAAAATGAGTATGATGCATGATTAATGTAAATGATGTTATGGCATAGTAAGATTTATGGACCATGTAAGATAAATGTTAAATACTTATGACAATAGAAAGAATATTATGGCTATAATGACCTTAAGTGGACCTTTGATTCTAGGATTATCTAAATAATAGATTTTTATATTTAATGATGTGCATATAATAAAAGCAAGAAAAGGAAAGGATAATAAGAAATCGGTTGGTGAATCTAGACTCCTCCGGTTATGACATGATAAGAAATGAATTAAACTTAGCTTCAACCTCTACCTCCCATTTATTTTATCCTAAGAATCTAAAGTGGGCAAATGAAATCTAAAAATGTTGATGGACTAATAAGTATAAATGTTATATTCAAGATATCATAAAGTTTAGAAATGAGTTTTAACTATGAGTAATTAGACTTACTACAGATTCTAGAGACCTTAAACTTTCTCATTCCTTAATGTCGATGCGATTTGAAAACCATAAGTGTTGGATTCAAGGTATTAGAGAGGTTAGGGATGGACTTTAACCATAAGTAATTAAGCTTATCACGAATTTTGGAGGCCTTAAGTCTTTCTACTCTTTAGTGCTAGCATGGCCTAAAAATCAAGTCATGATAATCCAAAATTTGGCCTTTAGATAAAGCTGGATAAGTACTTGAAGGAATATTCTAAGAGGTTCATCATGTATTTTAACCTCTTAGAATGGTGGAAGGTCAATGTTGTGAGACACACAGTGTTACCTAAAGTTGACTACAAATGTGCTAGCAAATCAGTGCTCAAGTATTGTTTCAGAATCATCCATCAACAAGTGAGGAAGATTTTTGGATCAATTAAGGAGTTCATTAACTTCTACTATGATTAAGGTTATAATATGCTATTATTATTGATTAATAAATCCCTATAAACCTAACCAACTTGAGGAAATATTTGAAGAACTTTAGACATTTGAATTAGGTTATTTTCCAACTTTGTTTTATTTTTCTATTATTTGTATTGGTTGTGTTATTGCTATTTATGAGAAAACTATTATTCTATTTAACTTTTCGCATTATCTATAAAAAATAATCCAAAAGCCTGAAAAATACTTAGCAATTAGCAATTTAGCTTGTGTCTTCCTTATTATTGAAAAATAAGAAGTCATTTTGTTATTCAATGTGAATTAAAAAGTGAAAAATCTTAGTCTTAATTGTCCAAAATGCAGTTGAACTAGATTGTATGTTTTTATATTATTCAATTGCCTTCTTCTGAAATTTTATATTTGATAGGAGTAGGACTTAGTTTTGTCCTAACTCTACAATTGTCATGAGTCATATACTAAGTATTATTGTAATATTTCTATTACTTTCTATATGTTTCTATCACTTACAAATTTATTTGAAAAAATAAAAAGTAGAGTGAAAAAGAAAAGTGAAGAAAATAAGAGAAAAGAAAAAGATAAATTCTTTTCCCTACTCTTATTTGGAAAGATATGAAAATGAAAAGAAAACTTTTCTTTCTTCAAAAAATGTAAAAAATAAAAAATGAAATAAAATATTTCTAAATTGAAATTGTTATTTTATCACATTAAACTATGGTTAACTTACCAAAAAGTTTAATATGAATTTATAATACAATAAAAGTTCATCTCATGCATTTTATTAAATTTAAATAAAATAATTTCTAATAATCTATTTCTTTACTATTAACACTTATATATTCAAAATTTGAGACAATCAATTGAATCAATTTAAATCTCAATTTTCAGTTTAAAATTTTTTAATTTTTTGTTCAAAACTTTTTATATGATCTTAATTTTCTTTTTAAAATATTTTATTTTTATTTAAAATTTTGTATATAACAGTTAAGTTTTATAATTTTCTATCTAAAATTTTTTATATAATAATTTTCTATAACATAATGTAAACTAACATATAATTATATTACATATTATTGTTTAACAAATTTTTTGATACATCAGTTTTCTATTAAATTTGTCAATAATATGTAATTATATTATATATAATTTTTTGACAAATTTTTTATATTAAATTTATTATTTTATCAATATAAATAATAATTTTATATATTCTAAACACCAAAAAAATTTTCAGAAAATATTTCTCATAAAATTCTGTCAAATATGTTCTCTAAATAAATTATTTTTTATAAAATGAACAGAACCTCGTTCAGGAACTATAGTGTCCCATCAATCTTCTGAAGTCTCGTCTAATCCGTTAAAAACCCAAAGACAACATAAACAACAGCGAAACGATTACTCTACGAGAAGTAATAAAAAAATTCACTGGCAGAGTCATTAAGCACACAGTTCAAAAAAAAATAAAAAACACTGGCAGAGTCAGAAAATGCAAGAAGCACAAAAGGAAGAATCCACCAAAACGAGGTTCAAGTCGACTTAATTATCAGTTCATCGTCTAATCAGCCTCTGCATAAGCAGTCTCAAGGTGAGCTTGTTCAGCTTCTTGCACCTCTTTCTCAGTCTTCCTTCCCTTTTTACATTTGTAGTAGACACACATGAAGGTTCCCACAGCTCCATATTTCCTCCTGCACTGCTCGTAGAGCCCAGCATCAAACATTCTCCAGAAATTCTTCTCACTCAGCTCAGAAACTGCATACTGAGGCTGGAAGCCATGGTTTTCAATCAACCAGCTCTCCATTCTACGAACTGCCTCAGCACCATCAAACACCTCACCTCTGAAGATAGCTGCTGGTGTATAATAAACTCCAACATCTGTATACATTTGAGCATAGTGTGTGTCTCCCTGTCTCAGATTATGCTCAAACCCTGGCTCAGGATATACCATAGTCTTGACAGGCGACTTGAACAATCTGTGTGGACAGAGCCAAATGGGGTATATCTAGAAATAACAACTACATTAATATTTTTGACTCTTAATTCCATGGAGAAAAAAAAAAAGAGTTTTGTAATGGGGTTTAAATATATTTGATAGCTTCTAAAAAATATAGAAGGTATAACTAACATAACAAGGTACAACAAATATGATAAACTTTGCTGAACCTAAGCCTTCAGGTCCAGAACTGTAACTATATAACCATAATGCTATTATGGCTCATAGTAGTCATGTTAACTCCACCCTCAATTATGCCAGGAAGATAGGCGGATAACTTGTGATTGCATAGAAATTAATTTAATGGGTATTATATTCACACATAAGATTATGTATTGCTAAATCTGAAGAAAAAATATGTTCAAGAAAATTGTAATTAGTGTAGTATAAAATGTCACCTCCATCTCACAGTGGACCCACTCCAAGGCATCCCCGACCTTGTAAAGAGGAACAAGCATATCCTGAATGACATGATTCTCATGGTAGTAGTTTCTGATTGCTTCACCTTGGGTAGCCTTGAGCAGGGAAACCTTGGGCGGCATCAGCCAGCCCAAGAGAAACCTGAACCACCATTGATCTCCAAATGGAAGTATAAGCTTTCCCTCCCAGTACAAACACCTTGTGTGCCTGTGGTAGTATTCCCTGGTCGGAATGTACTCTACAAATTCTCCTTTCTTTAAGGCTGTCTGCGCATGCTGGTAGAACCAAGGTTTGAACCACCAACCAACACTGTTAATTACATTGCCCTTCTTCTTGGCTTCTTCTTTTGAGGCATACCTCCCTGTCATCAGCACACCTTCAGTAGAATTATAAATCATACCCTCTACAAAGTCTGGAACCTTCTCGGGGTTGTCCTGGTCAAGATCTCTTAGTGCGAAAGAGTCCATATAAGCCTGAGCCAGCTCTTTTAGACTACCGAAAACAGGCTTATAAGTAACCTTCATGTATTCTTTAATGCGTATCAGCTTTATTTCAGCCGCAACAAGAAGGCCAAGCGTCCCTTGAGACCAAGGGATGGCATAGAAAAGATCAGAAAATTCATTGTCCTTAGTAGCTCTGACAACTTGACCATCTGCCAGAACAATTTCATAAGCTACAACAGTATCAGAAAACAAACCATATAAGTGAGAACTTCCTTCAATGCCATAACCATTGATGAGCCCACCAACAGTAAGATCATCAAGCTCAGCAATCACTGCAAGCGCAAGATTCATTGGGACTGTGGCCCTAGAGATCTGCCCCATGTTTACAAGTGGCTCAACCCTTGCAATCATTCTGTCTTTATCGATGTCAAGAATATGACGGAAGGCAGATAAATCAACTTCAAAGTGCCGAGCCCGCTTATAGTCAACATTCCGCATTCCAACAGCAATCCAGGGTTTACGGGCTGTGCATACGAGACCATCCTTTGATGGGTCCCTCTGCTTGAGTCGTTTCACAACTTTCTGAACATTTTCTTCATGTTCCTTCTGTCGTTGCTTGTAGGACTTCATTGAAGATCTAACATCTCCAAGATAAGTGAGAAAGTATATAGTGAAGGATATTGGCAAGACAACAAAAATAACCAAAATCCATCGAAATTTAACCAAATAGTCCACCAACACCTTTTTCCTCTTTGGGCGCAGGGGGGCCTCAAGATCGGACATTGTGCTTTAATGAATCCTCTTCATTGTAAAGAAAATGACAAAACTGGTTAAATTCAGTACTCAGGCTTCAGAGCGTCCGCAATTCAAAAGGCAGAAATTTTATTTAGGATACCAGAATAGCACACCAAATTTTAAATTCTGAAAATTGAATTTTCATCTAGATAAAATGTTATAAATATCCAGAACAGTCACCAATAAAATTTCCCAGCATTTATAACGAACCACAATCCAAAGGGTGAAAACTATAGTGCCGTTTACGTTATTACTCTATAATGACGTAATTAATAATTCACCGTTATATTAGATAAAAGTTATTATTTACCATTGGATTAGATGAAAGTTATTATTTACCATTAGATTAGATCACGTTATTTAACGGCATCATTAAATAAGTTACTATAGAATTCATCCAAGCCAAAGATCCTAAAGCCATGTTTAAACACCATTAAAAAAAAAGCAAGATATACAACATTCGTAGTTGATTCAAATAATGATCTCTACCAATGGTAGTGCCACTAAGCATGCAATGATGAAAAGTAATGCCACTCTGAGATCAGGAACAGTTACATAAGTTGGGAAACACATTGCAAGGAAAACAAAATTATTAATCAGTATTTAGGGGGACATTTAAGCATCAAACATACATATGCCATGTACGAACAAAATCCACAAAGTTTTCCTTTTCCACTTTGACATACCAATAAAAGGATTGACACATGTTTTAGATGTCCAAAACAAGTTACAAGTGAAGTTGTTCCCAGATAAGTTCCAACCAAAAAAAGTCAACAAAAAGAATGGTAACGGTTTTTTGTGTACAAGTTCAAGCGGCCTAAAAAAAAAAAAAAGAAAAGAACATGTTACTTCCTCTGTAAAATTACTTAGTCCAAAATAACATATGCTTGATCGTTACTATCAAGGAAGAACCATTCCACAACCACAAAAGGGAGAAGTGGAAAACCAAAAGTTAATTTACAGAACTAATTTAATGCCGACACAAGCACATGAGAAAAATTCCAATTCTTCAGACGGAATCTAATCCTTCGGATGAATATATATATATATATAGAACAATCCAGCAACTTAACAATGTGGGATTAATACAAATAACACTGGGAACAAACATATAAAACTTTAATTGATGTAAAGTTGTTGCATACAGATCAGCTAAAAATAAGTTTCGTGTTTGCGAAAAAATAAAAATACAATTTTCCTCGTTCCTATCATTTGAAAACGAGTAGGTAGATTTCTTAATCATTGCAGAGCATCTCAACATGCAATTACAAAAACAGCAAACACATTATTAGATCAGATCAATTTCTGTAACTGTAGAATCACACAGTTGAAAACTAAGAGGAGACACCAGGTAAACAGATCATTTCAATGGATTACACCACTGTACCACTTCCAAAAAAAAAAAGGTATAGCTCATCAGTTTCCAAGTGCATGCTGTAGCCAACAAAAACAGAGAGAAAAGGATACCTGAGAGAGTGAGAAGAAGAGGAAATGAAGCTCAACGATCGGAACCGATTTTTGATCTTTGAGGCTCAAAACAAAATTGAAGTTCGTACTCGTGTTTTTCTTTCCCGAATACTTTTAGTTTCTATTAGTGGAACATATGAGTGACAGCTCCCCACTTGGATCTAAAATTTTGATTTAAACTTGGTTAAAAAAATAATTCGAATCCGGTTTAATTTAGAAAGAAATTTAACTCTGTGTGTTTCAAAATATATATATATATATATATATATATATATATATATATATATATATATATATATATATATATAAGAAAAGAACAAATTGAAATCAATAGCAAATCACATTGTACTCTAATACCATAAACAATTCAACAATATATCATACTATATTCTAATACCATATTGCTTATCAAGTAAGTTAAATAAATAATCTTAAGAAGAAAGCTAAAAATGGAGAATTGATTCTTAATTGAGTTAGTTATAGAAGGTTATTATAAGCATCATATTTTGGACCTTTGGATGTAAAGCTCGATGATGAAAATCACTAAATCTATTCCCGAGAATGCAAAGGGAATTGTCAAAAAAAGTGATGAAAGACCCTAAGATACCTTGGAGAAGCCTAAAACTAAAACTAAGACCAAGCTTAAAACTGCCTCCCAAGGTTAATGGTATGTACAACCTATCAACCAAGGTTGTACAACCGTGCACAAGGTTGTACAACCTATCCTATAACCCTTGTCTACATAATATTTTGGAATTGGTCTCCCCTTAAACCCTAAGGTTGTATAGCCCCGACAGGTGAATGTACAACCCTTTCTTAGATGTACAACCCACGTGTAAACCTTAATTCTAATAGATTCATCTCCCTTTATGTGATTGGTTGCATCCATGGTGCAACTAGAATCATTTTAGGCTCTAGTGCACTCATCCAACACCTATAAATACCCCTCCAATTTGAAAAGAGAGGAGCTTGGAAGCCCTAACAAAACTTTGTCAAAATTTACTCTCAAAGCATGCTTGGCATATAAACCTTAGACTTTAACACACCCCAACCCATTCCAAGGTAGAACAAAGCTCTCATCTTGATTTTGAAGGACATTAAATACATAGTGAGCCTTTGAGGACATAAAAACATTGAGGAAGCCATCTAAAATCCCTCTTATTCCTTACATTTCTTTTTCTTTTTATTTTTAAAAACCTAAAATTTAGGGTTGCACAACCTTATTATAGGTTATACAACCCACCATGTTTAGCGGTACAACCTTGGTTTCTCAGGCACTATCCTACAAAACTCTTCCTTTCTCATTCGAGTCTCTTTTTATAAAGGCAATCTTTTATATTTTTTTTATCACTCTAATGGTAAAACAGGGTAAGGCTAGATAACCAAGGACCCCTTTTCATTTCAAAATGGAGTTTTGATAGGTTTTGAAATGGATTTTTTTTTCTTTATAGTTTATTCAATCTTAGTGTTTATATTCTTTCATATTGGATTAATGATGATTTTGATTTTATTTTAATCACTTTAAGGCAGTGATCAAATAAGGAACTTCTGGTTCCTAGGATCTTGAGGGCTTCTTTTTTGTGTTTGTATCTATACCTAAAGTATGTGAATAGTGTTTTAGCCTTCAATCTTCCTTATTTTTGTGTTATATGCTAACCCTACATGGTTAGTGGTATATATGGATGCCATGGTCTTTTAGAACTATATAAGGAGAGGATTCATCAATCCTAGAACCCCCTTGTGACGTCTTTTGCCTTAGGACCTTTAACATTCTCCAAATGCCTTGCATTACATGTTACCTTTTTACATGTTCATGATTCATACGTTTCTATTATGTTTGTTTACTAATTTGTAATATAGGAGTATGTTTATTATAGACTTAGATGCTTATTTAGGCACCTTTTGCATGAGAGAGATGGTGATATGTGCTATATTCATTCCTTATTTTTAAAGTTTATTTGGTTTGCCTTGTGCTCATTTCATTTACTAACCTATTCTTTTCTTAAGTGTAGGTGTTCTTACTTGAGTTAGACCATGAAGTTGGTCTTGATTATTATCTTACATGATTATGAATGATCATACATGTTAAATCCCTATGCCATGTCGCATGCCCTTATTCCCACTTAATTATACATGATGTGAATAAATGAATGAATGGATATATGTGATAATCCTCATACCATGATGCATGACCCCTCTCCCCTTTAGGTTGATAGAATGTTTTGATTGGTTTGATTAGCTAGATATATGCTTAAGGCCATTAAGTGAACTAATCAATAACTCAGTTAAAATATTAAAAGTGAACCAAAGATGTTTGAAGGTTGAATCTCAATATCCGAGCAATTTGGGGGTGCATTACCTCTTTTCCAAGCTGTACTAATTTTCGAACCCGATTTTTTATGGGGTAAAGACGAAATGAGCTTTCTGATTGACTTAGATTAGGTTCAGATTTTACCTTTCTCAGATTCTTATCTCGATCAAATTCGAGTGGTAACTCCACATTTTTTAGGAATAACACCAATGTATTGTCTCACATTAGGTCCCTCGATGACCATTATTTTAGACTTAAGGCTTTAAAGGCACTCAAGGCCTAAAAAGAATCCCTATTGATCCAAACATATGCCATACTATGAGGTCATTACTGATGTATGACCCCTCATCCTTTTGATCCCTTGATAATAGATAAAAGGTATGTCATAAGTAAAATTTTACTTATTCGAGTGTAGCTACAAAATTTGAGGCGCTCACAATGGCGACTCCATTGGGGACTTGAAATTGACTTCGTGTTCAATCTCTAGTTCGCATCTAATATTTTAAACTTATCATTGAGTAGCCTTTTACATTTATGTAGCCTTCACACTTCACCATGAGCACTAGGTTGCCCTTAGACAAACTGATGGTTCTCCAAACTTGAGACCTAAGCTCCATTCGAGCTTAAGAGATTGTAAGGAGGATTCATCATTCATGAGCCTAGTACTTTTGGGTATATCAGATGGGGGATCATGACAATTGCCCTTCAAGCTTATGGGAGCCGTCAACAACAACAACCATCTCAACCATTAAGCACATATAGGAGCCAATAGTACTTGAGGATAAAGTACCCCACTTGTTTGCATTTCTTCAAAGAAGAGTGAAAGTCTTCGAAAAACATGGTTGGGAATCCGTAATGTAAGCATAAATGTAACCTCATGCCTCTTGATGTAATTACCCTCCACATGTAAATACTTGTGTACTCCCCATTCCTTGCTATGTAAATACCTTTTGCATACATCCATCTCTCTTTAAAAGAATTTTTTTCCTTGTTTGTACATATTTCTTTAAGTAATGTAAACAGTTCTTCCTTTTAGTGCCTTTGAGTATTTGTTCTTTCGAGACTTTAACTCTTTTCGGTCCAAAATGTTCCCATACATTCTTTACCCTATGATGGTATAAGAATGAGACCCCACCTAAAAAAGAGCTACTATACCCCGTGTGTTAGAGGAATAAGGTTGGAAGGATCTTGTGCAAAATGACTTGTGCATATCATGCATACATGCATCAATTACTTGTTCATGCATCACACTGATAACCTTTGTCTTGCATCCATCATAGCTCTATTTAAACCCTTGTAAAAGAGAAGGGGGAATCAATTTGTTAAAAATAGTAAGACCTTGAGTCCAAGCTAGAAAATCAATATAATCATGGAACCAACTATATCGCAGGAGAACTTGGACAAGATGATGAGCAACTTCTATCACAAGATGGAAAAGAGGATTGTCAAGGAAGTAAATAAGTACGTCAACAAAATTTTGAAGAAAGGGGAGACATTTGCTAATAAAACTGACAAAGGAAAAGCACCAATGGAAACGCCCCAACCTGTGGTGATTAATGATGATCTATTTGGGGTGAAAGAATATCATGAAATCAAGCTTGCCAAGAAAGTGGGAAGTACAACTATCATTTAGGACAAACCCCTAGAAAGTGAGAAGGAGAGCACTCGATTTGATGGCTTTGCTAAGCAATTAAAGAAAATAAAAAAGACCGTAGGTGCTAAAGGTTTAGAGAGGGGAATAGACATTGAGAAATTACTAGCCCGCAAACCTAAAAAGCTACAAGCTAATTTTCGTGGGCTAGAGCTTTCCAATTCATAGGGATCAAGAATGCTAAAAACCATGTCCAATGCTAAAAACCATGTCCTTTCTTATGTGCTTCTCATGAAGGCATCTAGGGTTCTAAGTGATACTATATTTGAGCTTTTTGAGTTGACATTGGAAGGGTCTATAAAGACATAATATTTTAATCAACTAAAGACTGTCAAGGAAGATTGAAAAGTGTTAGCAGAAGTTTTTGAGAAGTATTATGCTTATAATTCAGATCTAGAGGTCACACTGCAAGACTTGGAATCTTAGAGGTAGAAAATCGATAAGAGTTTCAATAACTATATTAACAGATGGAAGAAAATGGCTTCAAAGGTGACCACAAGGCCTATAAAGAGAGAGCAAGTCAGGATGATTATTAAAGAAACATTATCTGGTATTAGCATAAGAATTTGGGGAATGTTGTTTAGAAACTTTAAAGACCTTTGAGAAGTAGTTTGCAAGCAGAAGAATTGGAATCTTAGTTAAGAAGATAGTATAGGAGAAGAATAAATGTCTTGTCTCAACCTTAGTCAGAGGGAAACAAGACAATTGATGTAAATACAATAAGGGCGTTAAAACAGTTCACTAATTTGGGGATGCCTCTATCCAAGGCATTTGAGAGGTTGCAAAAGAAGAGATTGTTGATGCCTCAGGCACTGAGACTACCTCGTAAACTGTTGCCTGAGGGATATGACACTAATGCTTATAGTGTTTTTCATCAAGAAGCAGGTCACAACATTCATGACTGTTATAGGTTAAGACATGAGATTCAGGATCTCATAGATAACAAGACAATTGTCCCTCCAAATTTTGGATGGCCTAACATTCGAGGGAACCCTTTCCCAAACTATCATAATGTTCCTCTTGCAAACCCGGGGGCTTTCATGATAAATTTTGGGATTTCTGAGGAAGTTGTTATTGCTACTATCGATTTACACTATTATTCCATAGAAAAGCATATATGAGGAGACAAAAGAGAAACGAAGGAGAAGAATGATCTAGTTATGAGAGGAGAGTGATGAAGAGAAAGAAGCTGAGTGAGTGAGCCATGTGACTTGTTGTGGGAAGTACTACTATAACGGGGAAGCCCCCAAGGAATCAAAGGTTGAGAAGAGGGTAGATGAACTCGTTGCGAAGGAGAAGGAGGATGATGAACCTATTGTGAAAAAAATGAAGAAGGTGTCTATTCAGAGCAATGTATGGGAGTTACTTATCACCTTTTAGGAACATAAAATAGCTATAGTGGATTAGTGAGGTGACTCCAAAGGATATTATTGCATTAGTGACTCATAAGGGTAAACTCACTTTCTCAGATAACGATTCGCCACCAAAAGAAAGGGATCACAATTTGGCCCTGTTCATTCGAGTTGAGGTAAAAGGGAGACGTACACCATGTGTGATGGCTAATGATGGATCCTAGATCAACATATGCTTGTCAAAGTTGCTGCACAAGTTTGGGTTCTCTGAGAAAGATTTAGAGGCTTATGATATTGTCATACGACCTTATGATGATGGTAGAAAACCAACTTCAGGTGTGTTCAAGACCTTGGTAAAAACAAGCATAGTAGAGACGATGTTGGAATTCACAATTTTGGGCATCTCAATCACTTTCTCGCTTTTATTGGGAAGACCATGATATCACCCATTAGGTGGTGTGCCTTCCACTGTTCACTAGAAAGTTAAGATTTCTTACAAAGAAGAGATTGTGACCATAGAGGTTAAGGAGATTGTCTAGGCTTTCAGTGTGTTTGTTCCATATCTTTAATGGTTTTAGTTTATTAGAGTCATCGATAAGTAGGTTGATCCTAAAGTTATAGAGATTATGAAAAGCATGAACTTTTTGCTAGGATATGGGTTGGAAAATAGTTCGATTGGCATATCAGAATTCTCAGATATCTTCACTTAGAATACAAGAAAATGATTAGCTATCGTGACAAGGGCTAAAACTAGAAGTGAGGGACTTGTGGGGACCATTGTCAGATTTCTTTATGAAAGAGAGGGAAGCCATTGGAAAAGTTAAGCAAGAAGTTCATGAGGAGGAGGAGTTGTTAGGTAAGGATATAGATAAGCTGAGGAAAGTCTTTTTCCTACTAGATTTTGGTGAGTTGGGACATTAGAATTACCAAGACTCATTTGAAGAGGTGGATGGTATGAAGAAGAGAAAGGAGAAGGTAAACAGATCTTGGCAATAGAGAATAAACAAAAATTAGATCAACTTATAGTCCTATATGGTCCTCAGTCTACATGGTCATGGAATGATAATAGAAAGATCGTTGATGAATAAACCAAGTAGAATTTGTTGGATAAAAAATTTTAGGCCATTGAGGAAGATCATGTGAAAGATGGATTTGAATCGATGAAGCAAAATGCCCCTTTAATGGACTTAGAATGAGAGTATACTGGGTCGTGCAAATTTACTAAAGCTGTATACACCAGCATAAAGTTGGAGGATATTAAGAGAATTATTATGAACTCCATTGAGGAAGTGGTTGGCTAGGATATGCAATTTTCTATGGTAAAGACTGAGCCAACTATGGCTAAAAGTGCAATTCTCTGGGCAAATTTTCTAAAGATTGAACCAACAGATGACCAAATGATGTAGAGTTTTGAGGGGATTGTCAAAGCTGTCACGTGAATGGAAAATGGTACGAAATGTGAGAATGGAAGAGATATTGCACAGGGCAAGAACACATGCATATTGGCTAATGAGGAGAAGAATGAGGAGAAAGCACAGGAAGAGAAGGCTTTTACCATTCATCCAAATGAAGTTGTCTTTCCATATTCTACTAATATTCTTCTTTATAATCTCTTTAAGGAAGATGATGTATTTCTTTCTAAGTTTAAGGCAATGAATGATAAGTTTGCTTATTTATGTGATGTGTTTTCTGATGGTAGTGTGCATAACATACATCGTTTTATAAGCATATTTAGCATTAATTTTATGCATACGACTGCATTTAATCTTGGTACATAGGAAAATCTAAAAATCTTACTCATCATCAGTGATATCACACCAGAAAAGTTGAGAAAGTTTGAACAACTACTTAGAAAATACTAGAGGGTCTTTGCTTGTACATATAAAGCCATACCAGGGGTGAATACACGAATTGTAGAACAAAATCTCAACTTACCACATATGAAACCAACAAAACATAAGCTTTGAAAGATGAGATCTGAGTGGTCTCAGCTTATTAAGGAAGAGGTAGCAAAGCAATTGAATCCTAAATTCTAAAAGGTGGTGGACTATCTTGAATGGTTAGCCAATATAGTGTCGGTACTAAAAAAGGATGGGAGAGTAAGGATGTGTATCGACTACAAGGATCTGAATATGGCATTCCCAAAGGACGACTTTCCATTACCACACATAGATGTGCTAGTAGATAGCACCATAACTTGCATTATGTATTCTTTCATGGATGGATTCTCAGGATATAACCAAATTCTCATGGCTATAAAAGATAAGGTGAAAATAACTTTTATCACAAAATGAGGGATGTACTGCTATAAGGTAATATTGTTTGGGTTAAAGGACACGAGGCCGATATACCAGCGTATGAC
This sequence comes from Omphalea diandra, assembly GCA_949677035.1. NCBI lineage: Eukaryota > Viridiplantae > Streptophyta > Magnoliopsida > Malpighiales > Euphorbiaceae > Omphalea > Omphalea diandra. The sequence goes on along the minus strand of CATIWR010052013.1, from coordinate 8,817 downwards.
AACAACCTTGTTGTATGACTTTATGCATAAAAAGGTGGAAGTGTATATTGATGATATGATGTGAAGTTAGAAATAAGAGAACGACATTTTGATACTTTAGAGAAATTCTTAAAGAGGGTCGATGAGTATAACTTGAGGTTGAATTCAAAGAAGTGTGTGTTTTGGGTCACCTCTAGAAAGTTGTTACGTCATATGATTAGCAAAAAAGGAATTGAAATAGACCCAGATAAGGTAAAGGCAATTCAGGATATGCCATACCTAAAACAAAGAAGGAGATCAAGGTTTTATATGTCATTTGTAGTACATCAACCGGTCTATAGCAAGACTCACTCTTATTTCTTAGTCGATCTTTAAGTTGTTAAGGAATGATTAACCAGTAAAGTAGAATGAACAATGTTAGAAGTCCTTCGAGAAAATAAAAGAATATTTAACCAATCCTTTAGTGTTGAAGCCACCAAAGTTGAGAAAAACACTAATTTTGTATCTAATAGTAGAAGACGACTCCGTTGGTGGAACATTAGCTTTAGGAAGATAGAATAGGAAATGAACAGGCAATATGCTACCTTAATAAGAAGTTGTTGCCTGTGAAGTACAGTACAACCAAGTGGAGAAGACTTATCTATCATTGGTTTGGGCAATAAAGAAATTGAGGCATTATTTTCAGTCATACTCAGCAGAAGTGATTTTGAAGCTTGATCTGGTCTAGTACCTACATAAGGCCCCTTCCTCGATAGAAAGATTGGCAAAGTAGTTGATCTTGTTAACTGAATTTGATATTAAATGTGTAACTATAAAGGTAATCAACAAATGGGCAGTTTCACAGTACTTAGAGTAGCAACTCCTTGAGGAAGAAAAATTTAAACTTTCTTAGTTCTTAGATGAAGGGTGAAGAGTATACTTCAATGGAGCTATAAACAAGAAAGGGATGGGTGCAAAAGTAATTTTGATCTCGCTAGAAGGAGAGCTTTTCCCTGCAGCTAAAAAGTTGAATTATAAAGTTACCAATAACATGGCTGAGTATGAGGCATGCGTGTTAAGGCTTGATCTATTGAAACAAATAAGCGTGAAAATGACAAAGGTGTTTGGGGACTCATTATTGGTTGTTTCACAAGTAACTGATAAATGGAAATTGAAAGAAGAATGTTTGGGCTCATAGTTAGAACTTATGAAATGATTAGTGTAAAATTTTCAAAGAGTCACATTTCATCATCTATCAAGGGAAGAAAATGCAATGACTAACATTTTGGTCATTATGGTCTCTATTTAGGATAGGCTAAAAGTGAAGCCTATGAAGTTGTTATCACGTTTCAATTTGGGGTGCCATGTTATAAGGATACATAAGTAATAAAGGTGTTAGTGGAGAATTGCCCCCAACTATTTTGATATACAAAGGTATTTAAAAAGTAGTGAATACCTTGAGGAGGTCGAGAAAAAGGATAAGGATGTGATCCGAAGGTTGTCTTCATAATTTATGGTCTATAATGGTGTAGTGTACAAAAAGATGATCGATAGAGCCTATTTGAGATACTTGGCTAAGGAAAAGGACCATAAAGTCATAAAAGAGGTGCATGTAAGAGTTTGTGATCCCCATATGAATGGAAAAATGTTGGCAAAGAAAATTTTGAGAGTAAAGTATTACTAGACTATTATGGAGCATGATTGTATTCAGAAGGTTCAGAGTTATCCTAAATGTCAGGTTCATAGTAACCTTAATCATTTGTCGCTAACTAAGTTACAAAATTTGACCTCACTTTGGTCGTTTGAACCATAAGGCATCAATGTGGTCAAAGAAAATCAGATCGACTTTTACGAGGGGGCAAAAGTATATTGTAGTGGTAATGGATTACTTCTCAAAGTAGGTAGAGGCTAAAGCCTTTAGTAAGTTAGAAGCTAAATAGATGGCATGACTCATTAAAAAGAACATCATCTGCCGCTATAGAGTGTTGTACCATATTGTTAAGGATAATATTGTCCATTTCTAGGCAGAGGTCAAAAGTATATTGGGAAAGTATGAGGTGGTCCACCATAAGTCCTCACCTTGCAGACCACAGGTCTAACAAAGTAATGGATGATGCAATAGATAAGAATGCCAAAAACATCCTTGCCAAGATGGTAGAGACATGTAAAGAGTAATATGAGAAATTACCTTTTGCTTTATAAGGGTATCAAATTATGGTAAGGACATCGACTAGGATGACACTATAATTTTCGATGTATGGGATGGAGGTAATGCTACCAATTGAGATGAAAGTGAAGTCCTTATAGGTATTAGTTGAGTTTGGCATTCCTAAGTACTAATGGACGGGGAGTAGACTTGAGCAATTGGCTCTGTTAGATGAGAAGAGATTGAAGGTCATGCATCACATCTAGTTTATCAAGCTAGAATGGCCCATGCATTTAACAAGAAGGTTAAACTAAACATGATAAAGGTTAGTGATCTAGAACTGAAGGTAGTCCCTCCTTAAAATTAGGATTATTGAGGGACGTTTAGGCTAAACTGGAAAGGTCCCTACGTGGTTAAATAAATATATTCTGGTGGTGCAGTGAAATTGGCAGATATGGGTGAGAACAAATTCACTGAGCCAGTGAACTTAAACTAGTTGGAGAAGTATTTCTTATAAGGCATGAGAAAAGAAAGATAGTCTAATAAGTCAAAAACCTAAAAAGGCAACTTAAGCAAAAATTAGGGCATAAGAAAAAAAAAAAGAAAAATAATAAGAAAAAGAAGAAAAACTTGTTAGGTCGAAAACCCAAAAGAACGACTTAAGCAAAAGTTAGAGCATAATTAAAAGTCAAAAGAGTGTGACTGACCATTAGGGAACCATTAATAGGAACAACAGAGCAATGATAAAAAAGACATGGACAGATTTGCAAAAGACTAGTAAAGTAAAGGCGTTAGGCAAAACAGTGGGATAGTCTAATGTGCCAATATTAAAAGTAGAATTCATGCATTTATTTAATATCTATATATGGAAAGTGTAAATGATTTGTGCCAAGCATAGTATCATTTGGAAGTACATTTGCATAATTAAAGTAAATTAGTTATACATGTTTTTGAATTAGAAGCAAATATAAAACAATCTTTTTTGTGAAAGATCATTGTCTACTGCTTGTTAATGCAATGCTTGTAGATCTAAAAGTCATGTAACCATGCCATGTAGTCTACATCATCGTCAAGTTGTAGATCTTGACTAGTATAGATGTCGTAAATATGGTGACTAGTCCATATAGCATCAACCCTATCCAGAAAGCACTGGGACAATGGACTCTTAGCAAATGAAGGAAGCAATCACACCTTGAATTGAGGAGCAATGAACCAGTGACGCACACGAGTTAAGTCATAAAATATGTCGAAAGCCAAGATGAAAAGGATGATGCAATCCCCATAAGTCCTCAAGGTAACACATGACATATTTTACCATGGACAGCTCTAAGGGATATTAGTGGAAATAATATGAGACATCCATTCCGCCTATTCAACTTTAATAATAGCGAGCCTCGATAGACGATAGTTCAAATGATGCTGTTGGAAGTAGAGTCTCACATCTAAGATGAGGGCAGCCAATAGTCTCAATCTCTTTTGTAGTCATATCTAAAAAAAAAAGAAAGAGAAAAAAGAGAGAAAGAAGAGAAGAAAAAAAGAAAAAGAAAAATTTGCTTATTAGGTAAAAAACATGAAAATGCAGCCTGAGCAAAAGTGAGAATCCTACTGGATTGAAAACCTAGAAAGGTGATTCAGGAAAAAGTTAGGGCAATAAAGAAAAAAAAGAAAAAACAAAGATCACAAGAAAGGATACTACAAAAAGAGCTCTTACTTAACGCAACAATGGGCTCTCCATAGTAATAAAGGGCTCCCCATAAAAAGAATCACTAGCATTTAGGGCCACTCTTTCAAGTTTCACAATGGTCTTACCTAAGATCATCTACATAGGCTCCTCCCTGACTCAGCTCCCTCTTAGAGTGGCAAAATTTGTAGGTCAATCTCTTCATCATTCCTTTATAATAAATACTCACCCATCAGAATAGTTATTGTAATATGAGCCTGAGTTGCTCGAGCATGGCACCTGGAAGGAAAAAGAGTGATGAAAGATGTCGTGAGGATCTTCTCCTTACCTAATGTATACCTAGGTACCTCCTCATACTGTATATTGATAGTTTCAACATCTTTCCAAAGTGTGGGTAATCTAGTTGAGGCAGCGTGATCTGGTTTGCAGCTATAATATGATAGTCAAGAATAGTGCTAAATTCCTCTAACATGGGGCATATCTCCACATCTCCGAAGTGAAAAGTATGGGTAGTATGGTCTTATAAGTCACAAGTTACTAGTAGAAAGTGATGGTCAAGGTAGACATAAGAAAGGTAACGAATAGCTGAAAGACTTACCCATGGTAGAATGGACCATATTTGGGGTGAAAGAGATCATAGAAATGCTCTTAACATGGTTTAGAGGCTGAAAATAGTGGTGTGCATAACAAATGTGAAACATGTATTTATAGAAGAAGAAAGGGCTGATAGGTCTATACAACCCCTGATCATGTTTGTACATTATCTGGCCAAGGTTGTACAACTCTTTAGCTAGGCTATACAAACATCACTTTGGGTTTTACAGCCCTTGGTTCTCAAGAAGAATAGGACAACATCTCCTTTATACTTTGGGCTTATGTACCTGTTCTGGAAAACACATGTATGTAAGAGATGAAAATGGACATTTAGAGACACACAATCAAAGGCTAAAATCATGTTTCTATTTTAGCAAATCAAAACATCAGAGTTTTATTAAAAGTGGAGGCAGTTTCACCTCAATTTATCGTAGAAAGTCCTCAGCAAGTATTCAAAAGTTAGGCTTTCAAATCACTCAATAAACTGTACAACTATGCAAAATATCTACCAAATGTGTCGCACTAAAATAAAAGAAAAGAGAAAATGTCCTAAACAACTAAGTAGGAAGGAAGGCTCTACAGCTTAGCTACCTCTACTTTTAGAGGGAGTCACCTCGAAATCCTTAGCCTTACCATCCATTGCCACATATTTGTGCTTCGTAACTACTTGAGCTAAGGCCTCATTATTTCCCTTTACCTTTACCAAATGTTGGTCCTTCTCTTTGATCTCGTGATTAAGGTGTTGGATTGTTTCCTGCAAGAAGAACGAGGGTTAGGATGAGTGGGACACAAAACATAAACCATAACCATGCATTGTTTTGTTTTCTCTTACTAATATGTATAGAGAGCATCTATTGCATTACAACCCTTTTAAGGGCAACGATTAGATCTACCATAGCCTCAGTTTGCACATGAGAAATCTACAAAAAAGAAAAAGGAAACTATCCTTAGAAATAAAGCTCACATCATAGTTAGGATACAAAAAGCTAAAGAAGAAAATACTTACATGGGTGGTATCAACTGGTTCAAACATACTGGAAGACCATGTGATATGCATATGGACCCAGTCAATGAAATCATGCAAGATTCCACTAAATTGTTTAACTTGAAAGCCAGATCTCTAACCATTATGGGTTCCACACATCTCAAAATTGATCAATAAGCCCATTTACAGCCTTAGACAATAACAACATTAGATGTTGAAGTAAGAGCGATAGACCTCTACACAGCTTACGTAGTAGTGCCTTCACTCTCGTGCTATAGAATAATCCCCTCATTAGGCGTGTATCGAGGAAATGCCCGAATAACCACCTCTAACATAGGATACTCCTCACAAGTGCTTCAACCATCTAAGACTTATAAAGAGTAATGGCAGAAGAAAGTTGCTCCTCTAATAATTAGCATTGTGTTGTGGTGAGCTCCACACCCTCAAGGTCCCCCATGCAGAATAGGTTTGTGGGTAGGCACTGCGAGATAAGTCACTCATCCAAGCCCTCGCGCCAATGAAAGAAGTACCTCTCTAAATACTACTCCCGAATGGAGGGTCTCATCATTAGATGACACCCATAAGAGATAGCCCGTACTTTTGCCACCTCCAAAGGCCACGTCTCCATGGGACCCCTCAAATTGAAGCGCAACTACAATAAAGATTAAAAACCATTATAAGTGTAAAATCAATTAATAAAAGATAAATAATCATAACTCGCATAATTTTTATCTATGCAAGGAGAAGTACCTAGTCCAGAGTAATTGCATTCAAACAAATGCACTTGGCAACGATAGAGGACTTCGTATAAGACAAGACATTCCATCAGGAGAAGCGAGGGTAGCCACCATCTACATCATCCTTAGGGTCTAACCCCTCCAGTAAGCCTAGCTCAATACCCCATGCATGTCAACCAAAATAACATAAGTCTCAAAGCAATCAAACAGAAATCAATTGTAAAAAGGAATTGAGAGATACATATAATGAGGACCTTTCATGCCTCACATATGTATCTCATACCCCTAGAGCACCGATTGAGGAATCGATAAAGGTACGCTAGTACCGTTAATCCCTAGTCAAAATAGTGCAGCAGGCCTTAGTCCTCTAGCATTGATACCAAGCAAAGCTCCGCCACATTAGAGGTGCTTAAGAATAAGACCCTGAATAGAACATATAATAAGAAACAATGTGCGTGTTGGTCAATCGCCTCATTAGAGTTATCATCAGTGACTGGGGCGCGTTGATCTATATGTTGGAGCTCGCCCTGCTCCTCTTGAACAAGGGAATGCAACCTAAGACCTTGAGCAAGTAGTCCATCTAAACACGAGCTCATGAACCCCATAATCTGTAGGCGAGGGAATACTCATAAATCATAGTCCAGTTAGGAAGGTGAAGTCTCGAGGAGTGATTATCACTTCATTGATCAAGAGAAGATGGAAGGTACAAGTCATGTCCATCCATCACTCCAACAACGCATGCATCATTGGGTCCACCTTCGGCGTCTTATCCGATAGCATCCACATGAAGGTCTAGACCCCTGTGCCCTCCAAACGAGCCAAAACTTGGGATGCAGTGTATGACCCCACTCTTTAGCAAGACCCATAACCTTGCTTCCCTTTTGGAAGGCGACAATCCCCTACAAAAAAAGAAAAGGAAAAAAAAAGTGAATGAATAATGGAAAGCATCTATTTGTATATATTTTTTTCTGTTAATTATCGAGGTCAGAAAATGAAGGAATAAGAGAGCTTCGAATTTGAAGACAAGGAAATAATAAGTCCTAGTCACTAAGGTCTAATTACAAACTCTGAGGAAGTTATGAAAACAATTTCCTAAAAAAAAAAAAAAGTTTGGCACTCACAAACAAAGCATCGAAAGATTGGCAAGTCGACAGAAAGGATGAATAAATTATTTATAATCCTGGGTATGTACCATAATTTTTCATAGGCTATTCTATTAAGTAATTTTAATCATTCATTGTGTAAATCACAAAATAAAGTCTGAAAGTGAATGCAAATTGAGGCAACAGATCAGACCAACAGATAAAAAAAATTCCATTGAAAATAAAGCTTAAGTATCTTAGAAATTATTCCTAAATATTTTACAAGCTAACCTAATGTTTGCATGCAAAAAGAAATTCTAGGGCAACACTAAAATCTACTATGGTAAGACAGACGAAAAATAAAATAAATTAAGAGAAAAGAATGCATTTGATCTTTATTGTATTAAGTTAAGTACTTCATTTGAAGAGTTTAAGCTCTCATCATCTTTTAATTGGGTTTTACACATCATTTGCTCTTCTTATGCTAGTCTAAGCGTAATTCCTTATTGCATAAATGTTTCAATTATCTCTTTAAACTTCTTTAATCTTCCTCTTATGATTGAGTCTTGAAATTGAAGTGGATCTTTGATTAACTTTCCTTGACCGATAGCATTATAATAGATATGCAATTGTAATATCGTTGAGCTAAAAAATGTAAAAGTAATTAACTAAATAATTAAATAGAGTAGCTAATTAATTAGTAACTCACTAACTAACTATTAGCTAAGTAACTATGCTAATAGTATCATATAGTTCAAATGATGTTATTACTTGTTTAAGTTAGAATGGCTCAAAAGATGAAAAAATTGATCATGTTAGAAATGAGACATCTAGCTAAATTGAGAATCCTAATCCTAATCTTTAGGCTTTTGAGTTTTTTGTTGGTGTTTTCAAGGTTAGGCTAATACTACCCACTTTAATCCAACTTATATTTGTTGAATTGAATAATTTTTTTAAAAAAAATTTTGGATCCCATTTTATTACACATAAAGATATGACTTAATAATTTATATAATCTCATTGTGTTAGCATCACTAATAATGTTAGATCATTTATCGCTTAATTGTCTAATGGAACAAATATGAGGTACTAAAATATTATAAAATGAATTTCAAAGCTTAAATAGATAAAAAAAAGTTAAATTATATAATACTTTTTCATGCTTTTCTCAATTTAAAATTTATATTTTTTACTCTATATTAATATTTTTAATTATATTCAATTATATGTAGCATTACTATTTAGAGAGATTTTAATGTTTAATTAAAGTACAAGTTATACTTGATAAATAAACAATACAAAAAAGATATAGACAAAAAAATGCAATATATAATATTTATAAATATATTCAATTATGTATAGCATTATTTAGGGAGATCTCAACGTTTAACTAAAGTAAAAAATTATAATTAATAAATAAAAATTATAAAAAGATATATAGAAAAATGTAATATACAAAGAAGTTTTATTGTAATATCAATTTTATTAATAATTATATTTTGATATATTAGTGTGTTGTGTGTCTATATATATATATATATATATATATATATATATATATATATATATATATATATATATATATATATATATATATATATATATATATAAATATTATATAAAAAAAAGAAAAA
>CATIWR010052005.1:0-20446 GCA_949677035.1 Omphalea diandra | reverse complement strand
TATATAAAGCAATCACATAACATATGAGGCAATGAATTGAAAAACAAACACTTTTATTTATTTAATAAACTGTAAGATCACAAGTTTTACATTAAGAACAGAAAAGAAACAACATAATAAGAAATACTAAAGACAATCTTGAAGATTGGAGAACTATCATCGTCTAGAGAATCATCAAGGTCTTCGTTTGCCCCTCTATTTTGAGTATTATCACCCTCCTCAACCTCTTGCTTATCCTCCTTTTTAAGTGTGTCCTCCAATGCTCAAAATCCGGAAGATGGAACAGAGTAGCACCTACTTTCTCCTAAAGATCCACCAAATCACTCTGTAGGTGGGAGAGGAGGAGAAATCATCTTTTGATCATCCTCATCATCTTGTCAAGCTTGTTATTGATGGAGGCAAGAGTGATTTTGGCTTTGGGTTTAGGTTGGGGAGGTGGAACAAGTTGTGCTCCCTCTTTAATGACTAGCCTTTTTCTTTTTGAAGCTTAGGATGTTTCTAATTTCTATGCCCTAAAAGCACCCAATGTGTAAGTATATGAATCAGGGTGAATGGCTTTAGCATTGATGATGTAAGGTAAGTCAAAAAAGTTATAGGATGGTAGGTATTTTTTGGTGAGGAACTTCTCATTTTCCTCACTAAAAGCACCCACATAATGGTAAATGGCAGTGACATAAAAGGAAGAAGAAATCAACTTTTGGGCTTTGCACTCATATGGATCAATTGATCCACAAGGTAGTAGTCAGTCTGAATTGGTTTGTTCTTAGTGAGGCAGAAGAGATAAGCAAGGTCTTTTTGTGAAACCTTTTCGTTACCATCACCTCTTGCATTGGTAAAAAATGTGATGATGCGATGAAGGAGTTAATTTAGGAGGGTTTGAATGTATTTGACTAGGAAGGTATTGCGGTCATGTTTGGTCTTGATGGAAATTTTGGACCAAAACTCATAATAGATTATATTAAGAGCAAAAATGATGAATGGAATGTCATCCCTAACTTAAAGATTAAAAAGGTTTAAAATTTATTTAAAGGTAATGAAAAAAGGATCCCAAAAGCTTGAAATTCTAACCCATATTGGCTTACACGAGATTATGCTCTTCTGCTTAAGGTCACGGTATACATGAATTCACGCACTATCTTTTCGTAACTAGGCTCATAGCAAAAAATGAACTCATTCCATCTCAAGTTTGAAAAAAATGCATTGATCTTATCCTTCATGCCCAGTGGCTCAAGGAGGAATGTGGAAGGGATTTTGTTAGGCTGAATAATCTTTGAGGAGTTTGCCTTATACCTATCCTTCTCTTCCTTAGTTATCCCTTTCATCATATGTAGAGTAGGTGGTCCAGAAGGCTATGCTACTGCCTTGCCTTTTTCTGCTCTTTAGGTTTTCTTAGGGGCCATTGTAGATGAGGGAAGAATGTAAGATCTTTAAGAGTAAGTGTAATGACCGTATTCATATTTGCTCTGATAGTAAGTGTAACGACCGTATTCATATTTGCTCTGATATCAACAACTGTAATAACTGTGTTCATTTACAAAACTCATATTATTCATGTCCATAATCTGTAATGCTACAATCAGTACCTATCAAAGCACTCAACATTTGGGATTTGCCCATCGGCCCCGCGATGTCATACACACAGGGATTTACATGTCCGTCCCACGTATGGTTGAGCCCTCTATGATACCAAAACTCTAACATATAAATTCATTTGTCAAACCAATATTTGTGACATCCATTGTTCTCATTTGTAACTCAGCTTTGGTACCACAAATTGTAATGTCAAAACATGGCTCCAGTTAGTACCTATCAGAGCACTCAACATTCAGGATTTGCCTGTCGGCCTCGTGAAGTCATACACACTGAGATTTGCACGTCTGCCCCGCGTGTGCTTGAACCCTCTGATACCACCAACTGTAACTATCGTCTTTAGTTGCAAATCGTGGCATTTCATGTTTGAAAATGCATACACATTAAGGTTTATTCATCATACATATATAATCCCATATGTATTTAATGTATACATGTGTTAACTAATGTCAGGATCAGTGACCATAACTAGTTCCTATTAAATGTATGTACATGACGCAAGGAGAGAGAGTTAGAATTCAGCCGATGACCTGTGTTCCATGTGTCTCTATGCAAAACTTTATGTACCAAAGTGTCTAAAGTCTATACTTCAGTATCTGAAAAATAATTACGATTTGGTGAGTCGCGACTCAGTGAATAAAAATAATAATCAAATTCTCATGGCATAATCTATAATCAAATATCATCAAGGTACATTGCAAGTATAACAATTGACTATGCAAGTGCAAATGCAATAGCTTTGTGTTTGTCATGACCGAGCAAGGCAAACATTGCTTTCGAGATATTCATGTGATTCATGTAACATATGATTTGGGACCTATTAGTCCATCTTCCTGTAATTTGCAAGTGTTTGACAAGTCGGTCACAACACCCCTTTTAGTTTCATATGCAAATGCTTATTCACAAATGATATGCTAAGTAATCGTTAAGAGCATTTAATTCTCATTTGGCCGGTATTCCCATGTAACATGTAACAATTCAATCATATATACATGTAATAGAACATAATCATATTATTTCCATGTAACATGTAACAATTCAATCATATATACATGTAATAGAGTATAATCATATCATACAAATATCACATACACCCATTGAATCCAATTATTGTTTCTATTCACACATTGAATCCAATTATTGTTTATACTCACACACATTGAATCCAATTATTGCTTCTAATGACACACATTGAATCCAATTATTGTTTCTACTCACACACATTGAATCCAATTATTGTTTCTACTCACCTTTTGATGTGACCAACCTTTATGGTAGGGCTTCTTTGAGGTATTGAGATCCTAACATTTGATACATACATGGTTATAAGTATATCAAAATGATTATGAATGCTTGGTAAGCAATTATGGCATGATTCATGCAAGTGTACCTAGTGTTTACACATATTTTCTTTATATGGCAGCCTGAGCTTGCTACACGGTCACAACAATAACTCTTGATAAACTTATCCAAATGGCTTGATTCTTTTTTTTCAAACAAACTAGACATATAATGGGACACTACATTCAAATTTCAGGCTATTATCAGATACACATAAAATGTGGTGAATTTTTAAGTTCTGCCCTATTGCAATGTCATCTCAGTCTGAGTAGGTCTTACATTCTTGAGCATATCTCCAATTGTACTAGTCCAACTGAAATAATATTCTTCCATTAATTACAAAACATATAATTGAAAATTTTTCATGTTTTACTCATTATTCAGTTCAGTCTATAAGGTCACCAAAACAAAAGACTGATCTCGGGGCAAGTAGGTTCATAACATGTCGACAACCAGTCATGATAAAGGGACAACATCTCAGCAACCATGCTGGATTTGGCAACAATATTTCATAGGTATGTAGATCAGACATAAATATACAACTTTCAAGTTTGGACCATCATCAAATTCTGAGTCTATGGTCATCAAATTCTTGGAAAACCGAATTAAAAGAAATGTGAGGTTTCACCCTTATACAGAGTCAGTCCCAATCAATGAGCCATAACTCTTTTCACACAGCAAATCAATAAAAACTGATTTACAAGTGTTTAAAGAGTACATAATCCTACAAATTTCATGTTTTACACTTTGTCAAAATCAGAACATAAGGCCATCAAAATATAAGAAAACAGAAGACTGAGATCATCTCAGTTTGGAATTGGCCTAGTCCTACTAAAGGAGTCATATCTCTTCACAAACATAACATCAAGTAAAACTGTTTCATAAGAATTTATATGAGACATAAGGCTACAACTTTTATGTTTTGTACCTTCCCCAATTCCTCTTCTAGGGTTATGAAATCGTGGGTGTAAAATTCTGCTCTAACAGCAAAATCAACAGAATCAGCTCTTATTCTCTTAGATTACAACTTCCATCCAAGAGATCTACCTCAATTACTCCATAATTCTCACTAACCATGCATGATTAACATGTCATGAGAAGTTAATTTCAGTTGAGAAGAAGATAAATTACTTACCTATTGTTCCAGAATTTGAAAACCTTAGGCAGCCCACACTTCTTCCTCTCATTCTTCTTCTTCTTCTTCTTCTTCTTCCTTTCTTCCTTTCTTTCTTTTTTCCTTAGCTCTCTCTCTCTTTCATCTGGTGTAATTCTAACCTTATCTCCTCTTTTTCCAGCCCATAATGGCAGATAATTATAATTTGTATTCTTACTCTAACAGGACAAAAGAATGGTGGCTGGTTTCCTATTGGTTGAAAGTTAAAAGTTTTGCTTTTAGTCCCTTTTCTTCATTCCTTCATGACCTTCGTCCATCCTCTAATTTCTAGATGCTCTTTATACTTTTAGATGAGCTCTCAAACACCATTCTTTATGATGTTATAATAAGCACACAACATGAAATAATTTGTCATATAACTATGCAAACATTGCATATATGTTCAAGCATCCCAAATGCAACGATGCAATTGTCATTGTCGTGTTTTTACAATTCACGTGTCTAAATGTTTATTTATCCTATGCATATGTTCATGTGAGATTTCATATCATTTGTGCAATGAATATATATTCATGTGATAATGTCAATGAATAGGGATAGAGATGTTATAGATGATGGGAAAGACATAGATCCTATGTAGAATATTGATCTTGAGGTTCTAACTGATGGAGTGAAGTATACAGAATAGGAGAAGGCTCTGACAGAAGAAGCTCAAGTCAAACAATCAGACAAAAAGGACTTTCTTAATACTATTGATGTTCTTATTTACAGTCTCTTCAAGGATGATGAAGTATTTCTTTATAAATTTAAGGCAATGAATGATGAGTTTGCTTACTTATGTGATGTGTCTCCTAATGGTAATATGCATCATATTCAACATTAATTATATGCATACTACTACATTTAACCTTGGCACATAGGAAAATCCAAAGATCTTGCTCATCACTAGTAAGGTCACACTAGAGGAATGAAGGAAATTTGAACAACTACTTAGGAAATATAAGAGGATGTTTGCCTCGACATACGAGGATATACCAGAGGTAGGAGAATTGCATAACACAAAATCTCTACCTACCTACACATGAGGCTAGTAAAATAACAACTATGAAGGATGAGACCTAAATGGGTCGAGTTAGTTAAGGAAAAAGTAGCAAAGTAGCTGAATGCCAAGTTCTTAGAAGTGGTGGATTACCCGAAATGGTTAATCAACATAGTGTTGGTACACCAAAGAAGGATGGAAGGTTGAGGATGTGTATCGACTATAGCAATCTGAACAAAGCATGCCCAAAGGACCATTTTCCTTTGCCACATATAGATGTACTAGTTGACAGTGTCGCAACTTGCATCATGTATTCCTCCATGGATGAATTTAAAAGTGTAACTAGATTCTAATGGCTATCATTGATAAGGTGAAGACAACATTTATCGCAGAGTGGGATATTGCTACAAGGTGATGTCATTGAGGTTAAAGAATGTAAGAGCAACATACCAACAAATGGCAAATTTCCTACACATGACTTGTTCCACAAAGAGGTAGAGGTGATTGTAAATGATATGATGGCAAAGTTGGAGATCGGGAAGGGCATTTTGAAGCTTTGGAAAAGTTTTTAAAGAGAGTTATTAAGTACAATTTGAGGTTGAATCCTAAGAAGTGTGTGTTTAGGGCCACCTTCGATAAGTTATTGGGACATGTAGTTAGCGAGAAGAGAATCGAAGAGGATCTAAATAAGGTAAAGGCTATTCAAGAAATGCCTAAACCTAAGACAAAGAAGAAGGCATAAGGTTTATTAAGTCATTTATAATATATCAACAGGTTCATAACAAGATTGACCACCATCTGTGAACCCATTTTAAAATTGCTAAGGAAGGATTAGTTGATGGAATGGAATGAGCAATGTCAAGAGGCCCTCAAAAAGATAAAAGAGTATCTAACTAACTCGCTAATGTTGAAGCTACCAAGGCTTGAAAGACCTTTAACTTTGTATCTAACAGTGGAGGATAGTTCTATAGGTACAATATTGGCTAAATAAGATGAAGCAGGGAGCAAGCACTCAGTATATTAACTCAGCAAGAAGTTGTCTTATGAAGAGAAAAACAATCAGGTGTAGAAGACTATTTGTTGTTGGTATAAGCAATGAAGAAGTTGGGGCATTACTTTTTGTCTTACTCGATGGAGGTGATCTCAAAGCTAGACCTAATTAAATACCTCCACGAGGCCTCCTCCCTAATAAGAAGAGTGGCGAAATGGTTGCTCATGCTGGCTGCATTTGCTATTAAGTATGTAACCAAAAAGGTGATAAAAGGAAGGGCAGTCTCAGAGTATTTGGCATAACAATCCATTGAAGAAAAGAAAAATACAAGCCTCCCTAATTTCTAGATGAGGGGTTGGAAGCAATCGAACCTCTACAGTGGAGATTTTACTTTGATAGAGTAGTGAACAAGAAGGGGTAATTATGATTTCACTTAAAGGAGAACTTTTCTTATAAATAAAAGCTCTACTATAAGGTGACTAATAATATGGTTGAATATGAAGTATGTGCACTAGGACTCGAACTCCTGAAGTAAATAAAGGTCAAGGCAACAGAGGTGTTTAGTGATTCACTACTGGTCATTTCATATATAACAGATAAGTGGGAGTTGAAAGAAGAATGTTTAGCCCCATACTTAGAGCATCTGAAACAGTTGGTATAGAGTTTCATAGGGTCACATTTCATCACTTGCCAAGAGAAAAAAATGCAATGGCTAATGCCTTAGCCACTTTATTCTCTGTTTGGGAAAGGCTTAGGGTAATGCATACGAAGCCACTTATCACACTCCGATCTAGGACAACATGTTACATGGGTGCAAGTGTGATATAGGTGTCAATGGAAAATTACCCCTAGTATTTTGATATACATAGATACTTAAAAGATGGCAAATACCCAAAAGGGGCTGTGAAGAAGGATAAAGATGTGATATGAAGACTATCTTAACAATTTATGGTTCACGATGGGGTAATGTATAAGAGAATGCCTAATGAGGTTCATATTTGATGCCTAGTTAAGAAAGAGGCCCATAAGGTCATAGAAAAGGTACACACAGGGGTTTGTGGTCCCCCCCATGAAAAGTAAGAAGTTGGCAAAGAAAATTATGAGATTAGAATATTACTAGACTACTATATAGCATGATTGTATTAAAAAGGTTTAGAGTTATCATGAATGTCAGATTCATAGTAGCCTCGACTATTTGTCACTAACAAAATTATAGAATTTGACCTTAACTTTGCCATTTGTAGCATGGGGCACCGATGTGAACAGGGAAATCAAGCCAATGTCAACATTGGGGCATAAGTATGTTGTGGTAGCAGTGGATTACTTCTTGAATTGGGTAGAGATTGAAGCATTTAGTAAGTTGGGGGCAAAACAGATGACACGATTCATTGAGAAGAACCTTATATGCCATTACAATGTGCCATACCATATTGTTATAGATAATGATGTCCATTTAAAAGTAGAGGTCAAGGACATGTTGAGAAAATATAGGGTGATCCATAAATAAATCATCACTTTACAAACTGCAGGCCAACTGAGCAGTGGACGTGACAAATAAGAATATTAAGAACATCCTTGCCAGATGGTTGAGACATATAAAACCAGTTTAAGAAACTATCCTTTGCCTTATGGGGTTATCAAACTATGACAAGGACATCAACTGGGGTAACATTATACTCTTTAGTGTATGGGATGGAGGCAGTACTGCCAATTGAGTTAGAAGTGAAGCATTTATAGGTATTGGTCAAATTAGAAATCCCTGAGTGCCAATGGGGAAAAAAGATTTGAACAATTGGCTCTATTAGATGAAAGGAGACTAAAGCCCCTATATCACATGTTGTTATACCAAACCAGAATGGCTTGCTCATTTAATAAAAAAGTCAAACGAGGTATTAGAAGGGTCGTTGATCTAGTACTAAAGGTAGTAAGATTGCGAGCTCAGGATCCTTGAGGGGAATTTAGATCGAATTGAGAAGCCCCTTATGAGGTTAAGCAAATCTACTTAGGTGGAGCAATGAAATTATCTTATATGAAAGGAATGAATTCACCAAGCGTGTAAACTTAGATAGATTGATGAAGTATTACGTGTGAGGTAAAAGTAAAATAACCCGCTATGCTAAAAACCTGAAAGGGTGGCTTAGGCAAAAATTAGGTTATAAATAAATGATGAAAGAGAAAACTAAAAAAAAAAAAAAAAAGAAAAGCTCGCCAAGTCAATAACTGAAAAAGACGACTTAGGCAAAAGTTAGAGTATAAAAAATAAATAAAATAGTAGAAGTCAAGAGAGTGTGTGTAACATCTCTATCCATTTTCATTGGCATTTTTACATGAACATATTCATTACATAAATAATTTGCAATCCCACATAAACATATGTAATGGATAAATGATCATTTAGATATGTGAATTGGATAAGCACGACGATGACACTTGCACCACTGCATTTGGGACACTTGAACATATATATAATGTTTGTATAGTTGCATGGAAAATAATCTTATGTTGTGTGCATGTTATATTATCATAAATAATGGTGTTTTAGAGCTTATTTAAATTATAAGGAGCATATGGGGATTAGGAGATGGATGAAGGTGATGATGGAGTCAAGAAGAAGGACTAAAAGGGAAAAGTGAACTTTCAACCAATGAAAATGAAATACCATATTCTTTCTTGTTACAATAAGTTTACAAGTGCAATTTTTCAGCCTTTAGGATCAAAATAGAGAGGTTAAAGGTTAGTGGCAGCAAAAGAAAGAGAGAGCTAAGGAAGAAAGAAATAAAAGAAGAAGAAGAAGAAGAAGAAGCAGAAGTAGAAGAGGGAGAAGAGTGAGCTGCCTAGGAAGGAATCCTAAGTTTTTCTGGTTCTGGGATAATAGGTAAGTTAATTTATTTTCTTTCCATATGAAATTAATCCATGATGACATGTTAATCATACATGCATAGTAAGAATTATGGAGCATTTGAAGCAGAGCTTATGTATGGAAGTTGAAATTCAATAGAAACTATAGCTGATTGCGTTGGTTTTCTTATTAGAGTATAATTTTGTACCCACGATTTCATAACCCTATAAGAGAAATTTAGGAAAGTGCAAAATATGAAAGTTATAGCTTTATGCCCCATCTAAATTCATGTAAAACATATGTTTGGATTTAGACAAAGTGAAAAACATGAAATTTATAGGGTTGTATCCGTTCTAAATACCTGTGAAGCATTTTTGATTGATTTGTTATTTGGAAAGAGACATGACTCATTGATTGTGACTGACCTTATACCCATATGAAACCTCATTAGTCTTATAATTCTATTTTCTAAGAATTTGATGGCTATATATTCAAAATTTGGTGATGTGTTAATCTTAAAACTTGTACATTTATGTATTATCTACATGCTTGAAAAATTTTTTTGCCAAATTTAGCATAGTTGTTGAGATATTGCCCCTTCATCATAACTAATTGTCACATTGTTGAAAACCTGCTCACCCTGAGCTTTATCATTTGTTTTGGTGACTTTATAGACTGAATTAGACAATGAGTAAAACATAAAAAAAATTTCCTTTATGTGATTTGTAATTTTTCATAGATTGTTTTTGCAATTAGATTTGTACAATTTGAGATATACCCAAGAATGTAAGACCTACTTAGACTCAGATGACATTGAAACAGGGTAAAATTCAAAAATTCACCACATTTTCTATGTGACTTATATTGACCTAAATTTTGACTATGTTGTATCATTATGTGTCTAGTGTATTGAAAAAAAGGAATCAAGTCATTTGGATAATTATATCTATAGTTATTACTATGAGAGTGAAGCAAGTTCGGACTGCCATATAAGGAAAATATGCATAAACACTAGATTCACTTGCATGGATCATGCCATTGTTGCATACCAAGCATTCATAATCATTTTGACATACTTATAACCATGTATGTATCAAATGTTAGTATCTCAAAACTTTGAGGAAGCCTTAGAGAGAGAACCAAACCTACCGTAAAGTTTGGTTACATCAAAAGGTGAGTGAAAACCAAAATTAGATTCTAATGTGTATATGTGATAATTTTATATTATATTACATGTATATGAGATTGAATTGTTACACTTTACTTGTGAATACATGTAAAGTGAGAATTATATGCTCTTAATGATTGTTTGGTATACCATTGTGAATGAACACTTGCATATGAAACTAAAAGGATGTTGTGTCCGACTTGTCAAACACTTGTAAATCAAGTGGAAAAGGGACATACATATGTCATATTAGTACATGTTATTGATCAAAGGATTCATTTGTTATATACTGGCCGATAAAAATCAAATGTCACTTAAATCACATGAATTCTCGAGAGCAATGTTTGCCTTGTAAGGTCACGACAAAAACCAATCTATTGCATTTGCACTTGCATATCCATTGTTATACTTGTAATGTATCCTGATGATATTTGATTGTTGGTTATGCCATAACAATCTTATTATTGTTCTTATTCATTGAGTTGTGACTAACCAAATCACAATTATATTTTTTAGATACTGAAGCATAGGATTTGGATACTTTAATGCATAAAGTTTTGCATAGATATATATGGACCACAAGTTATTGGTTGAGTTCCAACTCTCTCTCTCCTTGTGTCATATACATATATCTAGATAAGAACTAGTTTAGATTCACTAGCCTTGAGCATTAGTTAACATATATGTATATTAAATACATGTTGGATTATGCATGTATGATGAATAAACCTTTATGCGTATATATTTTTGGACATGAATGCCATGATTTGTAAATGAAAATGGTCGTTATAGTGCAACTGGCCACTAAGGTATCTTTGATAGGATAGCGGGATGATGACAAAGAAGGCAATACATGAATGCCATGATTTGTAAATGAAAATGGTCATTATAGTGCAAATGGCCACTAAGGTATCTTTGATAGAATAACGGGACGACGATAGAAAAGGCAAGGGTGAATGAGTAAAGAGTCAACAAGATGGAGGCATTGAGTAAAATGGTTAGATGAACTAGTGTGCCAATGTTAAAAGCAGAAGTCAAGCATTCAATTCATGCATAATATGCAAAGTGTAAATGGTTTGTGTTGAGCATAATATCAAATAAAAGCACATTTACATAATTGAAGTAAATTCAGACATACATGTCCCTGAGTTATAACTAAATAAAAGATAGCTCTTTCTCTCATATAAGATCATTATCTATAATTCATTAATGAGATGCCTATAACTCTAAATGTCGAGCCATGCTATGAAATCCATTTCATCATTAGGCTCAAGATCTCTGCTAGTGTAGAAGTTGTAAGTGTGACATCTACCCTATGTAGTTTCAATCTTGTATAGGAAGTGTTGAGTATGAGGAACTTTGACAAATAAAGGGAGGAACTGTATCTCAAATTGAAGAGCACTAAACTGATGACGTATGCAAGTAGGATTATAAAATGTGTCTGAAGCCAAGGTAGGGAGGGTAACATAGTCTCTAAAAGTTTGTAAAGTGACATGCGACAGGTTCCACTAGGGACAACTCTAGCGGATGTCAATAATAGTGATGTGGGAAATCCACTCAGCCTATTCGACCCTAATGGTGGCTAGTCTAGTCAAGCAACAGCTTGATAATGCTATATATAGTAAAGCCTCGCACCCATAGTAGGGCAGTTAAGCCTAACCAAGAAAAAGAAAATGCTCGATAGGTTGAAAATCCAAAAGGGCATCCTAAACAAAATTAAGGGGCTTGTTTGATTGAAAACTTATAAGAGTGGTCTAGGTAAATGTTATGGCAAAAAAAATAAAGAAAAAAAGAGGAAATAAAACTATAAATAATGAAAAAAAAGTAGTAAAAATGCTAGTTAGGTTGAAAAACTGAAAGGGTGGCAAGGAAAAATTAAGCAGCTCGTTAGATTGAAAACCTGCAAAGGCAGTCTAGGCCAAAGTTAGGGTAAAAGAAGAATAACAAGGGAAAAAAGAAAGAAAAGAATAAAAAATAAGGAAAATAAAAAAGGAAAAGGGAAAAAGGCTACGGGAGAGAGCATAACTAAAATAGCAATTAACTCCTAATAAAAGAATCGATAATGCCCAAAGCCGCCCTGTTAAGTCCCATGATAGTCTCACCCATAATCGTAGGACATGAGTCCTCCCTAACTCAGCTCCCTTCAAGAATGGTAAAATTTGCAAATGGATCTGGCCATATTCCCTCCTTAGTAGATACTCACCCATTAGACTAACAACTACATTGCGAGCCTAAGTAGCTCGAGCATGGCTCATAGAAGGAAAAAGAGTGATGAATAGGGCCATGAGAGCCTTCTCCTCGCCTTATGTGTACCATGGTACATCCTCACATAGCATGTTGAATAACTCCACCATCTTCCTAACATGAAGGTAATCAAGTTGATGCAGTATAGTCTGGTTCACTAAGGTGACATGACAGTCAAGAATAACGCTAAACTCCTCTAATAGAGGGCATATCTCTATATGTTTGAAGTATAAAGTATAGGAGGTAGAATCCCACAAATCACATGTTGTTCATATGAAGTACATGCCGAGACAAATAAAAGAAAGGTAAAAAATAGCAGAAATACCTACCTATGGTATATCAAACCAAACTTTGGGTGGGAGAATCCTTAGAAAGGTTATTGCCATATTTGGGGAGTTAAAAGAAGCAAATGAAGAAATAGGGTGAAATTTGAGCATTTATAACAAAAGGACATACCTATAGGCTGTATAACCCCTGACTAAGATTGTATAACCTTTTACGACAGTGTTATACAACCCTTCAATTGGGTTGTATAGCCCTTCCCTTCCTTAAAGGCATATTGAACCACATTCCTTATAGTTTTTGGGTTAAAAAAGGCTTGGTTACTTGTTCTATAAAATATGTATGTAAAAAAATCAACAAAGAATGTTTGAGATACACAATCAAGGAAAAAGAAATAGAGTTTTATGTTGATCGAAAAAATACCAAAGTTCAATGAAATTGGAAGCAATACCACCTCAATTTGCCTTAGCAGATCTCAAGCAAGCATCCAAAAAGAAGGGCTTTCAAATTGCCTAATAAAACTATACAACTATGTAAATATATACTGCATGTGTTGTACCAGAATGAAGAGGAAAAGGGAAAATGTCCTAAATAGCTAGAATAGAAGGGAGTCAGGGTCTCTATTGCTCATTTCTCTCTACTACTGAAATGGGTATCCTCTAAATTTGCAACCTTATTGTTCGTGTCCACATACACGTGCTCTCTGACTATCTTAGTAAGATGCTTTATCTCTAGTTATGTCGACGCATTCTGCTGATCCTTCTCCCTGATCTCATGACTCTAATGTTGGATCATCTCTTATAAAAAAACATGGGGATTAAAATGTTTAGGATACAAATCACATAAAGCACCAAATATGAACATACATATATACATTATCATTCTTTTTTTTATGTTGTGTCACTAACCTTCATGGAGCATGTTTGGTATGTCATGGTCCTCTTCAATGTGGTGATTAGGTCGACCATGGCCTCACCTGAATGTGAGAAATATGCATGGAAAGGAAGATAGACATTTTTAGAAGCATAGTTGGCAATGTAATCAATATACAATAAATGCAAAGGAGTAGGGAACTCACATGGGTGGTCTCAGCCAGCTTAAAAACAAAGCCAGATTGAGTAAATTATAATGACATCATTGACCTGGATAATAATGTTATGTAAGACTCTACCAAGCTATTTGGCATGAAAGCCAAACTGCCCACCATAATGAGCTTCATGCCTCTTGAAGTATATCCATTATACCATTTGTGTCCTCAAGCAATAATAGAACTACATGCAAAAGTGGGAGTGGTATTCTTTGGAGTCACTTGAGCTGTAGTGCCTCAGTCCTTACGCTCAACGAAAAGCCCCTCATTGGATACATAGTAAGGAAACACATGAATTGTCGTATTGGATAATAGGAGGCTCCCCATGAATGTACTAATCATCCAGAACTTATAAAGGATGCCTAGTGAAGATAGTTGTTCTCCTAGCATGAGTCGTAGTGTTGTGGTAAGATGTGCCCCTATGAGATCCCTAGCCTAGACTAAGCTCATAGGTGGGTGATGTGGAACAGGGTGCTTGACTAGACCCCTGAACCATAGGTAGAAGCACTTCTTGAAGTACTATTCTCATTTAGAGGGACCCACCATTAAAGACAACCATAGGAAAGAGCCTCAACCTCTATCACCCCCGGTGTCTATGCCACCATGGGACCTCTCTAGTCAAGGCATAATTGCAATCATGACATAAAATTACTATAAGTACAATACGAAATAATACAATAAATAATCATGACTTATAAATTTATTTTTGTTCAGGAATAATACCTAGTCCAAAGTGGTTGCATTCAAGCAAGCACATCTGGTTGTCATAAGAGACTCTTTTTAGCTCACTACACTCTACCATGTAAAACGACGATAACAGCCCTCCACGTTGTCCTTATGATCTAACCCCTACAATAGGCCCAGTTTGATGGCCTATGCCTTTTAATAAAGAATGTTATGAGAATCAAAATAGTAAAGTAGCACTGAACGTATAAAGAACAGAGGAAATCAACGATACTTAAGATGAAGACTTTCCAAGTGCCACACCTATAACCCTGACCATAGGAGTAATGGAGCAATGGTTGAGATAATAGGTCATGTCTATCCATCATTCTACCAATACGTGTACCATCGACAGATTGATCCTCAGTATCTCGTTAAGAAGTAGACATAAAAATGTCCAATTCCAGATCCCCCTAGATGGGCTGTCACCTAGGGATCCAATATACACCCCCTAAGCCTCAGTATAACCATTGGAGCTGCCTCCTTTATAGAAGAAGATGATTCCCTAAAGAAATAAAAGAAAATAACATTAAGACAATCATGCACATATGCAATTTGAAGAACGATAGGGGAATGAACCCTATGGTTTACCCTTGAAAACAAATTTGAGGAATAAAATATCACAAGAAAGGCAAATTTGCAGAAATAGTGGATTGTTAGCTTAGGTCAAAGAATAAAACATAAGTCACTCAAATCAAGACAGTCAACAAGGTTGGTAGATAAAAAATTTCATTGAAAATTGAGTATCCTGGAAATTATTTCTGAGTATTTTATGAGCTAAGCTAATGTTTGTATGCAAGAAGTAAATTCAGGGGCATCGCTTAGAGTCTACGGTGATAAAGTGCACAAAAAGTAAAAATAAAATTGAGAAAGTACGAAAATAACACTTATTGATCACAAGGTAGCTCTTAATAAATGACGGTATAGGTTGTAGACCGTCAATGTGTCTCCAATTGAAGGGTAGCCAGGTGGAATCATCTTTGTTGTTGTGTTCTTTAGCTGGCTCCCTTGCTTGAACCCCCAGTGAGATCATAGCTAATCAAGCGTGTAAAGAGTATAGAGATTCTCATTAGGAAACTCCTTTTGGATGTCGTACTTCTCGTCATTTAGGAAAATTAACCATATCAATTGTCGAAAGGAGCCGAGATTACTTAAGAGATAAAATTGAAGCTTAAAGAGAACAAGTGAAGAGAGAGAGAGAGAGAGGATAAATTATGCGAATAAGGACAAAAAGCTCCTAGGGCCCTTTTATAGTGGCCCTAGATTGTACAGCCGACAGAGGGCTTTACAGCCTTGTTGGGTCTAGCTGGCCCGACTCCTCCTCAAGCATGACAAGCCCAGCCTTTGGCCTATTAAGGTTCATCCAATTTTCCCCTCCATGTCTATTAGTCCTAAAATTACCAAAATACCCCTAACTTCCCAAAAAGCCTAATTATGCCTAAATTACCAAAATACCCCTAACTTCCTAAAAGCCAAATTATATCTAAATTACCAAAAGACCCCAAAGATCTTAAAAGATTATAGGCCAATCAATTACCAAATTGCACTTATTGCTTCCTGATTCAGTTAAAATCATCATAATATTTTTCAACGATAAACAAACTCCTTTCGAAGCCCGAGAAATATTTTCAAGAAAGATTTCTATCTTCAAAATGATAAAACCCAAAGGATGACTTTCTTTGCAAAATTGCAAGATCCGAAAGAGCACTTCCCATAATATATAGACCCCATGTCCATTACCTTCAAATAAAAATAGAGCCCCAAGGTAACCAAAAGGCCATACAGGTATGAATTCAACCTCACAAACTCCAACAAGGCTCAAATGCCACAAAAATTATTTAGGCCACCCCTAAGGTAGGAATCTTCAGTCAAAAAGACCAAAGCATACATTAAAAATTGCAAAAGCAACCTTGCTTATGAGAAGTGATCTATCGAAAGTGGAATGCCTTGCTACTAATTAAAGGGCTACTTAGATGCTTAGCACTTACTCGATGGTTGCTAAGGAAAAACCCCAGTAATTACTTGAGAGCTGCTGGGAGGAGATGATCAATCTTGGTACTTACTATAGTGCTACCAAGAAGTTTAGTATCCGCTCAAAGGTTGCTAAGTAGGGATTCTAGTACTTGCTCAAGGGCTACTAGAAGAAGATATTCAACGTTGGTATTTGATAAAGGGTTGCTAGGAAGCTTAGTATTTGCTCGAAGGTTGCTAAGAAGGGGAATTCTAGTATTTACTTAAGGGTTCCTAGAAAAGATGATCAAACATAGGACTTACTACAGGGTTGTCAGGAAGCTTGGTACTTACTAGAGGGTTGCTAAGAACTTTAGCACTTGTTTGAGGAGTTGTTAAGGAAATTGTATCCTTGGATATCCTTACTAATGTTTACATTTTATACTTTATTTTATCATGACTTGTTCAAATAACCATTTCTCAAATGTTATTTTTCAGGCCCTAAAAAGCAGGAGTAAACTGTGAGCATTGGATTTTTGACCCTTAGATATAAAGCCCAATGATGTAAATCAATGAATCAAATCCCCAAAATGTGAAGGGGAATTACTTAAAGGGATGGAAAGCCTAAGAAACCTTAGAGAAGTTCAAAACCAAGCCCAAAGACCAAGCATACACCTAGCCAAAAGCTGCTAGCCAACCTTAATGAGTAGTACAACCCATAAATCGATTGGACTGAGTGGAGATGAGGCAACCTAAGAGGGGGGATAAATAGGGTTATGAAAAAAATAAAAATACAAACAAATATTGTATAAGCTACAAATAGAAATCGAACACATCCCTAAGTTTTCACTTAGGCTTTTTTATTCTTTTTAGGCTTAGAAACATCTTTTCCCTTTTCAAGGTTCAAGGTCAACCTTCCTTTTCCAGTATAAGGAAGAACCTTCCCTTTTACTGCCTCAAGTAAAATATTTCCTTTTACAAGCTCAGGAAAAACCTATCCCTTGGTATTTTTCTAGGCACAATACCAACCTTTACAACCACTAGCATGGAAAGATCTAACAATGTCTATGTCTCTCAAATCTTACAACTAATACACAACTTGTACTCAATAAGACCTACTCTTAAAAGAGTAACAAAAATAAACTCACTCTACCTAAATACAAAACAACATCTAAAAAGGTTTGCACAATGAGTTACAAAGGTGTTCATAATGATTTATAGCCTTTTCTCTAACCTTTCTAAACTCCAAAAAATGTTCCTTATATAACCAAACTCTAAAACTAGCCATTGGACTAGTTGATGTTGTGTCTAATAGCTTTTCTGCAAAACTAGCTGTTAGAGGTGACATTACCCATTGTTCTTCATCAACACTTGTTCAACTTGTAGTGGTTACTTCTAATGCCTATTGAATATCTTTCAATAATGTTGGATTTGACTACAATGCCTATTGAAGAGAAAACAATGCTTGTTGTTGATTTCTAGAAAGCTTGAACTTTATGCTCTATTTTTCAAACTTTACATAGTTGTTGTCCATGCTCGTTTAACAATTCGAAATGCCTGTTATAAACTCCTACAATGCTTATTGAGAAGGGCCAATTAGCATTTCAGATTCTACAAGCTTTAGATTAGGCTTGGACACTTTTTCCATACTTGTTGCAAATCTACAACATTTGTTGCTTGCTCAGATCAATGCCTATTGCAAAACTTCGATGCACGTGGTAAAGTCCAACATAGCTCAAGCTATAGCACTTCTCCAACGAATGTTGTAAAGGGATAATGCCCATTGTGAGGTCCAAAAGCCTTTTGGCAAAAGAGTAGCATCTAATCAATATCCATTGCTCAACCTTCAATACTCATTGAATGTTCCAACACTTATTGAACTTCCATAATGCCTATTGAACTTATTTAAGACCTTTTTTGTTTATCGAGTCTTGGGTTTACATATACTCCAAACATTTTCCCTATACCATTTAGAATAATCTCCCTTTTTAACATTCATCAAGTCTATTCAACACATCAAAAAAACACTAAAGTATAAAAATATTAGAACTTTTATTAGTTTTGTTATCATTCAAAGTAGATTAGTGAGTCCAATGCCTTGGGGTTACATGTTTTCCAAATATTCTTTCCTTAGCATTCATAATAATCTCCCACTTTTTAAATGATGACAAAACCATGATGTTTTTATACCAAAACTATGAAACTCAAACACACATAGGATGCCAAATGTTAAAACACAAAACTATAAACAAGATGCTAATCAAAATACATATCAATCAAACTATCCATATAACTAATTCAACAAAAGGTTTGATACAAATTATTGGAACATCCACTTAAGGCTTGATACCAAATATGCTACTTAACAAGCACATAAGATACCAAATGTTGGATGTTAAACATATAGAAGATACCATGTGTTAGGCTATGTATATAAGTGATACCAAACAAAATAATCAAATCTAAATATCCAAAACTTCTCCCCCCTTTTTGTCATCGTGATAGAAAAGACATATAAAAATTGCCCCGTTTTCAAAAAAATGTTCTCCCATTTTCAAACATATAAACATTCTCTTCCTAAAATCTAGATCATCAACCTTAAGGACTAAGCAAACAAGACGGTTCCAAAAATGTAGAATAAACAACAAAGGAAAACTCCCCCTATCTTTATGCTTCCTTTTAATAAGTCACCCAATATATTCAAACACAAACTTAGTTGACATAACTTGAGGTTACATGTTCTCTTCACAAATTAAGGAAACTAAGAAAGGAAGGATAGTTGTTAGAGATTCCTAAACCAAAACTCCAAATTGATATCAAAGTTGGTTTATTAAGCAAACTCCTCCTCAACAAATCATGTTGAACAAAAATAAAAGAAGGATAGAGATTATAGTTAAGGATATCATATGATACCAATTGTTATGTTTTCCAATTGATGCCAAATGTTGAATTCTCCAAAAATAAAAATCTTTTTCAAAAACTGTAGCTCCTTTTCAAATTCCATAGCTCCAATCATCATTTAATTCTCCATTTTGAGCAGAGGGTGAGGAGCCTTTAAAATTGCAAAATTAAAATTTCTTTAGTACCCGCTTTCTCTTGGGTCTTTTGAGGGTTAATAACATAAATATACTCATCTCTCAACCTAGTGTAGCAAAAGTATGCTTTATGGCCAAAATTTTTGCATTAAAAGCACTACCAAATGAATGCTTTCTTTAGCTCTTGTGAGAAGCATGTGTGACGTGACAACCTAAAAGATTAGTGCCTAAATTGTGAAGAAGCCTTTTCATTCTTACAATACTTGGTTCTATAATCAAATGCATGATTGGCCTTTGGCCTATGAAAACAATTATCAAATGCATAATTTGCCTTTAGCCTATGAAAGCAATTATGATCATGCATATAAGTCTTTTGCATATACACCCTAGAGTTAGTGTGATCATGTGCAATTTTTCTTCTATATGCAAAGTGTAGCACATCCTACCTATTTGGCTTGTAAGATGCATACATAGAAGCATGATTAGTCTTTTCCTAGGCTTTTTGGTGTATGCATGTGCTAGTGTTCTGCTCTTAGGCTTTGCATTAACATTAGCCTTTTGTGAAGTGTATTATGATTCAACAACTTATAGACTAGGTGTTTTGAAAAGTAAAGCTCTTATAAACACACATTTAGAAGTGAAGGAAGAGGCATGATTGTATCCAATACCATCTTTCACACCAGCATCTCTTTAAGTGCCCAAAAATAAATCCAATTTTTCTTTCCATTTAGTAAGGTTTGAAAGAGAGTTTTTCAAATCCATAAATTCTTTTTTTAAACTGTCATTTTGTTTATAAAGATTTTCATAAATTTTATTTCATAATTTAACTCTTCATTTTCTCTTTCCAAAGCATCAATTTTCATTTTCCAAAATTCTATTTCATTTGAGTCTAAGAAAAGTACTTTTGAAAGCAAGTGTAACATCCCTAGTCATATTCATTAGCATTATCACATGAGCATATGCATTAGATAAATAATCATTTAGAAGTACCATTGCATTTGGGGACATTGGAACATATATGTAGTGTTTGTATAGTTGTATGG
>CATIWR010051971.1:0-70826 GCA_949677035.1 Omphalea diandra | reverse complement strand
TTAAATAATTTTAAAATATTTTTTTATAAATATTAAAATAAATACATATTAAAATAGAATATATATATAATATATATATATATATATATATATATATATATATATATATATATATATATATTATTGATATAATGCAATAGATAATCACTAATTCAGAAAAATTATTCTATTTGAGTTCATCATAAAAATAGTAACATATTTAAAGTTTACTAATTATTTTGTCCATGCTTCAAAATAAAAAATCATATATATGAACTGCAATTTAAAAAATAATATACAAATTAAATTTAAAATACATCATGGTTAACATAGTGATTTTTATTATAGTTGAAAATTTGAAATATATTTGGACATATAATGAAATTTATAAAACTAATTAAAGCTAACTATTTAATTTTTAATATTTAATTTATTAATACTAAAGATTAATTGTGTCATACAAGATTTAATAATAAATGTAAAAATTAAATATAATTATTTTAACCTTACTTATCATCAACATATGATAAAAAATAAAAACTCTAAAATAAAAAAATAAAATAAAATAGTGATTGTTGAGAATTTTAAAACCACTTGATTATATGTCAAGCATAGAGATCGAATTTTCTCTCTTTTTTTTTTTTTTTTGTTATTGCCATAATTAAAATAGTTGTAGCCATAGTCAAAATGGTTATAGCCATAGCTTAATAATTAAAAAAATTAATTTTTTAAAATATCTTTTGTTTTTATTTTCTTTCTAATATTTTTTTTTTACCTTTATTCAATCTTTTCTACTCTCTCCTTTTCAAAGACTTTTCCATTTAATATGATCTTTATTTTCATAATTTAAAATCTCAGATATTAAAAAAGGTGAAGGGAGAAGTGAGTGAGATTTAGATTACTTTTGATTATCGATTCTTTGACAAAGGGCTAAATGAAAAGATTAACTGACTTAGAAGATCTTCATACTTTTTCAAGGGTTTATGAGGAAAAAAAAATGATTTTCTTTTGTTGTTAGAGAAAAACCTTTTGTTATTGCAATGACATATAATGAATATAAAAGCTACAATATATAAAATAAAATATTTAATTACAAATTAGAAACAAAAAAAGGGATAAAAAATAGCATAAATAAAAGTAAAAAAGTGAAATTCGAGCCTAATGTGTTACACAATGTCGTTAAAATAAATTTTTTCTCACTATTAATGTTTCATGTTATAATATGTCTATCCACTAAGATATAATGCAAAATAAACTACAAGTCAAATATCATAAAAAATTATTTTTTGATGAGTTGAACTTATCAAAACTCTATTACACTGAACTATACAATCTCAAAATAGAAATAAAATCTTTAGATTATAGAGAGAGAAAAAAGAATAAGTTATTTTTTAAAATCTTAGTTGAAGCCTAATATAAAAAGACAACTCGTGCATACTTTTATTTTTGCAATAGGTTCCTTTGGTACATTTTTTTTTATTTGAGATGTAAATAAACTTGAATTATGGGGGATATGTGATAATACTATAGCTAGAATGGGCTAGACCCAAAATTAGCAGTTAAAATCTAACTTGATTTTGATCATGCTAGTATACCTGTGACAAGGGTAGCTAGAACTATTTTGGATGTCTTATCGCATTAGACTTCTAACTTCTATCTATCATCTTAATATTTCAATCCAATAAGGATATTAATATCTAGCTGAGGTAATTCAACCTAAATAGGATATTTCATCCTATTTCCAATAAGATAAAGTCATTACCTAGTCTCTTCCATAAAGAAGCTTCACACAAGTACATAATCTATCTCATTTTTCTCAATAATTAACCAAATTTCTTACTAACTTAAGTATCATAGTAGACATTTGATATAAACAAGATCCTCCCCTCACCATTTTCATTCTTATAGATCCTAGTGATTCAGTTTAAGCTATCAATTCATCGAAAATTAACTTTTATGCACATATATGGAGTTTTGTTGTTATAAACTTTCTCACACTTTACATATATCACATTAATAACTCCATCTACTTGTTCTTAGGTCTCTTGTAAGATTTCTTCCCTTTATTTGCTTCTTTGTTTTTAATAAATTTGAGCTACATAAAAGTTCTCCTTTTTAAATTGATAGTTTCTATAATTTATATATTCAGAATTATAAAACCTTGTTTTACTATGAAAATTAGGTTCTAATTTTTTTAATTAAGAATAACTTATTATATTTAAAATCTCTCAATCAATTCTTTATGCTATTTATTTATCATGTGCAATGTTTTTAAAATTAGACCAGTGATCAAACCAGTTCTATGAATGATTTTTAAGTCAATCGGTTCAACCGGTCTAGTTCACAAATATTATATAATATATATCAAATATTATATCTCAAATTATAAATGGCCCAGATGTTGTTCTCAAGAAAAAAAGCCCAAATTCAGGCCCATCATAATATCTTCCATGTTAGCATCCTTGGGAATAGCCCATCATAAAAAAGCCCCAATTGCATTATTTTAGGTGATAATGGGATTTCTCTAACAAACATCCCCGGTGGCATTTGCAACAATCACAGTCCATAAACATTCTTCATAACGCCTCAGAAATCATGCAGCCATTGTGGCTCATTTGGGTGAAGTTCATATTTGGCATCTGATTGAAGAAAGGATTAATAGCCAAACAACAATCATCGTTATTTCCATGTGGAAAAAGTCCTTCCTTCTCTTCTTGCTGACAGGTGATAGGTCTATCCCATCACCGTTGCTATGGCTAGACGGTTGAGTTGACAAATCGAGCAATTTCTGAGTGAGAAACAGAAGCAGTCTTTGTAGAAGGAAGTGGCCTTTCAAGGTCAAAATCTGTGTTGGAAACATTTCTCCAAGAATTGAAATCACTGGCTTTGGGTGAGATCGTGAAGTTGAAATCTCTGCCTGTGAGTTTCATCCATTTTTTCTTCTCATCCTCATCAAAATTCATGAGATTGGGTGAGGGGAAGGGCTTTACGTGGGATCGTGAAGATTCATGAGAAAGGGGTTTTGTTGTCGGCCAGAATAAGAAAATAGCAAGTTTTGTTTATTCCAAATCTAAAAACGACATCGTTTCTCTAAAATGGGTTCTGTCCAGTTTGATTTGTTTCCGGTTAAGTCCGGTTTTTTCCGGTTTAACGGGTCTATCAGTCTGACTGATCGATCCGGTCCGGTTTTCAAAACCATGATCAGGTGACAGTTTCAACATGCCAGTGTTGAATAGATGACCAAGTGATTGTTTCTGACGATAAATTTTCATTTGTTTTGGCTTTAGGAAAGCTTTATCAAAGTATATAATATAACTGTTAAATACTACTATATCTCTGAAGTTTATCATAATATACTATTTAGTTCCTGTATTTCTGAAAATATATTATTAAGTTTCTTTATCTTACTTCATCAGACCAGAAGATCATTTTGTCTAAAAGAGAGTTATTTTCTATTAATTCAAGTTTAATGTATGAAAGTACTCTTATAAACTAAAAAGGATGAAATTTCCAATAGGATAAAATAGTTTATAATTTTTAAATAATAGGAACTATGCAGTTGATAATTATCAAAATATGAAAACTAAATAGTTGGTCATTTCTAAATTACAGGGTTTAAGTAATTGGTACGTTAAATTTAAATTGATAAAAAAGAACGCATTTTTTTGGATAGAATGACCTTAAAGTTTAATGGAGATAAAATAGAGGGATTTAATAATGTATTTTTAAAAATATAAAAACTAAGTAGTGTATTAGAGTAAACTTTAGAATATAACAATATTTTAACTCATAATACAATTGTGCATTCACTTTCCATTTGCAACATTTGCATCCATTCAATCAATTTTATGTTTCAACATAAAACCATAAAACAACTCACACCCACTATCAATGCATATGATATCTTCATCTAGATTCTCGAATAATTTCACACGCTTTCAAGCATTTCATAGCGCACGCATTTTCAGTCTTATCTATAGTGGTAAGCTTATAATTCCTTTAGCAGACTTACATTGAAGAACTATTAAAGTTCAAAACTTAAGCTCCTTGGTGAAAATAGGTTAAGAATAGGATTTGATACGGCTGCTTCTAAACAAAGAAGAGATATTCAGATAGAAAACTTCTGATCAAACCACAAAGTTGAATATAAGAACTAAAATCAAACAAAACCATTCAGTTCAATAGCAAAAATCTTGTAAGTGTAACATAAATATGGTTACCTACGTACATATGCACAAAAAATCCTAAATAGAGAATTGCATTTCATGAGAGTTGAGCAATCCAATAAATGATTCAGAAGGTCGAGTTTTTGAATCAGTTGCTCAGTCTGATGAATTAGTCGTGCAATCTTATCCTTGTGATTACGTGGGTTTGGCAAATAGGACATAAGTGCAAGTTCCTTCCACAATCATAACATGTCTGTAAAGAATTCATTAAAAAATCAAGTACGCTAATATCTAAAAGAGTCAAGTTAAATTAGATCTCAATATATTTCAGGTTACCTGATGCCCACATCCAAATGCAAGATCTTTCTTACTCCATGAACAAACAGGACAAATCTGTTAAGCAACATGAAACTATCATAAAACAAAATCCTAAATTCTGTAAAAATCCTAAAAATATAAGTATGCAATTATAGACTTACGCTACTTTGTGAAGAATAATCTGCAGATTGAGGAGGAGGATCAGGATAAAATCCAGTTCTCCGTCCATTGCTGCTTGGCCTCTTATGCCTCGGATATGTAATTGCCAATTGGTTTCCAAGTGGAGGTGGGAGAGGATACCTCTTCGGAGTACCCCTTTGGCAGCTGCAAGTAATAACAAGATAGAAAGTGAGTATGAGTAACATCAAAATATTAGATACTCAAAATTTAAAAGAAAATTATATGATACCCAATAGGGTACCTATGTCTAGGATCTACCCAATATTCATTTTTATCGATGTATTTATACACATGGTGGAGGTGCCTTAGATACTAATACTTAAGAGTACTGTAGAAGAATCCAAATTTAAAGGTGCTTTGATCGAATGACATGTCAAAGTGCATGGTAGTGACGCTGATTACCCCAACAGTTGGAGTGCTATTGTAGCTTTATACTGTGATGGTATTTCCATTAGTGCAGCCAGAGCAAATTCTCTCCTTCTTTGACATGGGATTGCCTTTCAGCATAATTTCTGTGAAATTCACAAACTGCATTGAATAAACAACCCATTAATGATTGGTTCATCTTGAAAGTTGGGTTCACAAGTCCCCAGTTTGCTATATTAACCTGGAAATTATCAAAAGCCCGAGAAGGAATATTGTCATCAAATTTATACATCATATCCCAGGGTCCATCACCAACTCCAACCAGTACTATTGATAAAGAATAATCACTACAAAGGTAAATAGTACTTCAGATCTGATAAAGATAAATAGTCAAAATGAAAAAAAAAGAAATATTTAGGTTTATAACCTTGCTTTTACAATAGCATTGGTGGTACTTTGCTCCTGAGGGCTCAACTGCCCATGACTTGTGTCCACACTTCTTGTAACCTTACAAATCATGTGTACAAAAGCATTAATGTAAGAATTCCAAGAGGAAAATAATTAAAGGTGGCTGCAGCACATAGGCCGGTGATGCCTACAGCGTCCTAGTGCTTACAGGTCGCATCATTCAACATGTTTCTGGTTTTTTATTAAATTCCTTTTATGGACATAACAATTTGTCCAGCCGAGGGTTGAGAAGAAAAAAAAAAAAAGAGTAGATATGATCAAAACATTTTCTCTATTTCTAATTTCTGCATTAAACACAAGAATTATCTTCTCTTTCCAATTTTAAACTACACAGGAGAAACGTCTGCCGAATAGTTAAAAAAGAAAAAGGAAATTCCCATTTTCATGGACCATTGGGGGCTGCTTGAGATCACAGGCAGCCATGATCTCAAGATTATTATACATTGAATCTAATTGCGTGAGCTTCTCAGAAGATGCCAACAAACATAATAATTGGCTTGTCATTTGTGCACAATTTTAAGGCAATAAACTAGTAGCTTTAAAATAAAGAAGCTAACCTGCCCATCAGCAATGATCACAAGAACATGGTACTGGCCACCACTATTGTCCACAATTCCAATAGCAGTTTCAATGATTGGAGCAAAAGATGTTGGTCCTGTCAAAATTGAGCACATGAAAATTTTCAACTACATTGAGCTCTAGCAAAAAGCAGATATTATGCTTATAAAAAATTAATACTACAAGCTAACCAGCCAAAAGAACATGTGGAACTAGTTCTCTATAACGACTCAGCACTTCATCAAAGCCATTACATGGCCTATCTTCTGGATTGAAGCTGAAAACTTCTTGATCATGAGTAGCGGCTGCAAAATAAAAAGGAAGAGTTTTTGACATTTCAAGCCCCACTAAAAGCATCAATTTAATAACTGTCAATATGTAAAGTTTTATTTCTATTGCCCAAAACAGGTAACAGATTAACTCACCATCCCCAAAACCATAACAGGGAATAAGGTTATCCTCATCAAAATCTGAAAGTGTTCTTCCTATTATTGATATTGCCTGTTCGTATGGATTCAGAGAATCGCCTAGGTGATGCAGACTCTTCCGATGGAAAGAACGAGCACCAGTCCATTCATTGCTTTTAGTGAAATCAATACCAATGATGAGATTTGAAGATTCCAAACCAGCATGTGCAAGAGCTTGTGTCACCTATGTAAAGTGTTGTTAATTTTTTTTTTTTTTGTCACCATTTCTGAAGATAATTGGAAGCTATGGGTAGATATATCACATCAAATATAACCGTTAGCTCATTTCCAAAGCCATTTACAACCATGTACAGAATGGAGTAACAGGACAGCCAAAAATAACAAGTCTCACACTCTTCATATTGTATTAACCCCATCATCCCACCAAAGAATTTAAAAGGGGAAAGTACAAAATTTTAACCTATCATTTTTCTTTTTGACAAATATGGTTTTGTGATTTATTTATTAGCAAAATTTTACCTGTGGTATATAATATTGTTTGCTGAATAGTATCAGATCTGTAACTCTGTTACGTTTATCTGAGATGGTACCAGATTCTGTACGTTATTTCAATGAATTATGTATGAGTACATAATTTCTTCGCTCTAAATATATAATGTGTTTATTATTTTTATTTTTTATATATATTTAAATAAATTCTATTTCTATCATTGCATAATTTTTTCAAATATATACATAAAGTAAACAAAAGAAATAAATAAATTATGTAGTTAGAGTGAAAAAATTTTATATTCAAATTTTAGACATATAATTAGTTGAAATAATGCATAGAATTCAATATTAGATCAAATGGATGTAACAGAGTTACAGATCTGTTATCATTTTACAAATAAAGTTATAAAGTTATACTACATGATAGAGTTTTACTAATAAATAAATTACGAGACTATATTTGCCAAAATGGAAAATCACATGGTAGAATTTTATAATTTTCCCATCTTAAAATTATCAAGTGCATGAACTTTGATACCCTAAGAATTCTAATAAGATTTTAATAACATTCCCACCCAATACTACCTGGCAGATACCAACACAGAATCAAGCAAGCTGCAAAACGTAGCATGAAAATACCTGTCCAAGAGAGTGATAATCATCACCAATTCTTGAATAATTTGGCTGCGACTTGCTTTTTCCATCACAATCAGCATGCCATGAAGAATGGCTTGAGCTTGGTAAAGAGCTTGGGGGCCTATAACTATATGAATCGTGATTGTAGCTATTCTGATGCCTTGAATGTTTGCTTCCCATGATTGGATCCCCAAAAACTTCTTGGATAGGCCAAATTTCTGCTCGAACTGCACATAAATTCCAAGCATCCAATCAGCTTTCACAAATACACATTCTTTGTTTCAAAGAATTATCAAAATGACACTTTCAGAATCAAATTAAGCATACTCAATATTTTCGAATCCAAAATTAATCATGCACCTCAAGCATATAACCAATTTGCATCTTGGATGCTTGAAAACTTTAAACCCAGGCACAGAACGGAAACTAATCAGATAGAACTACTGCATTATCATCCAAAGAATGTAAAACCCATCAATTAAACCGATCCAAACTCACCCAAACTCATACAAATCAATTCAAAACAAAAGTAGACCCAACAAAAAAGAAACAACAGGTTTTATAATTTCAACTCAAGAAGTCAAGTTCAAGCAAAGTG
The DNA here is from genome assembly GCA_949677035.1 of Omphalea diandra. NCBI lineage: Eukaryota > Viridiplantae > Streptophyta > Magnoliopsida > Malpighiales > Euphorbiaceae > Omphalea > Omphalea diandra. The sequence continues at coordinate 62,637 of CATIWR010051971.1, read as the reverse complement.
AATCACAACATAAGATAACATAAGTTTCCTGAGTATAATAAGCAACGCATCATTTTGAAAAAGTAAAGGTCAAAACCGAGTAAACCAAATTGCGAAAAAAAGGAATAATAAGAAATTGAAACTTCCCACCATCATTACAAAATCTTTCAAGGAAATTATTCTGGTAGCAACTTTATAATTCTTAACTCATTGGAACCTGCAGAGAAGTTCCATATCAGAATTGAAGTCTACCGTTTTACTTAAAAAAAAAAAAAAAAAAAGTCTGCGCATGAAAGTCTACCCGCATATATTATAAATTTAACATATGGCAGCAACTTGCAAGAAAATTTCTATTAAACCATTTATGTCAAATTTTAAGGAATAAGCATAAAGAAAAAAGCTACAGTGTGCCTTTAATGTGACATAGAGATTTTTTTTTTTTTAATAAAAAAGGAAAGCAGTTTATTTTCACTTGGACTTAGTCCTTTAAGATAATGTTAATGACGTTGTTAAGCAGATGTACTAATATCCTTTTAAAAGAGGGGGATTGGTCTATCATGTTATTTGAAGGAGATATTCACTTCTCTCTAGAGACTAGAGACTAACCCTATGATTGGGAAAATGATGTAGAGGAAAGAAAATAATGAGAGAAAATAAGTTTTATTTTTTTTATATTTAGATAAATGAGGGAGGTAGGAAAATAAATTTATTTTCTTTTGTTTGGAAAGTAAAATATGAGAGGAAATGAAAATATTATTTTATACATTTTCAATTTTATCCTTTATTTAAGAAACCATTTTGATATATAATAGTATTGTATAATGATAAAAAATAATTATTTTATAATTTAATTGATTTTATATGAAATAAAAAATTATATAATGATAAATATAATGTTAATACTAAAAACAAATCTAACATTAGTTTTTGCTATTTTAAATGTTAAAAAAATATATTTATACATTGAGTTATATTTTTTAAATATTGAACATTAATTTTATAATTGAAATTTATTAAAAAATTATTTATTAAGTGAAGATTTTTTTTAATTCGAATAATTTTTGTTTAAAAAATTGATATCAATTTGAAAAAAAATTGAAAGAATTAAAAAATCAAATCAAATTTACAATTTTAATCCAATTTTATATTTATTTTTAATCTGCACATGAGGGATTATGGCATGGGCGTAATTGTAATTTTATAAAAATTCCCTCAATCTCTCATTTTTTATCTCCATTTTGGAGAGAAAATGCAAGGGGAAAATATCCTTAATTTTCATTCTCCACTTTATTTTCTTTCTATTCTCAAAGAAAGGAAAATGAGATTCCTTCATTATTTTCCTCTTTTATTTTCGTTACCTTCTTATTTTTCTCGTTCCCAAACATAGTGTAAAGGATTTGTCCTACCCTAATATGACAGTACACTCACTAAGCTCCGTTTATTTCGCTAGAAAATGTATTTTTTTTAATATTTTCCTTTTATTTAATATAATTCGCAAATTAATTAACAAAAAATTATTTTTGATCAAAAAGAAAATTAAATTATTTTTTTGAAAGATAACTAATTAAATTTTTTTTTTGAAAGATAACTTTTCATTTTGAAAACAAAAAATCATTTTTTGAACTTTGATAAATTCATTAAAATGAAAAATAAATAATATAAACACATATATTTATTATTACTGATTATCCTTGACTACTGACACCTATTATTAGTTATGTCAATTGATGGTGATTGCCAAAAATAGGTGGAATCTATAAAAATTTTCATTTTTTATATATATTTTTATATTAAATAATAAATAATATAAATATAAAATATTTACAGTCTAAATTTTATTATAGTCTTATAAATGAAAAGAAAATTAATATTTTTTAATCTTATAAATGAAAAGAAAATTAATATTTTTTAGTTTCTTCCAAATATCAAAAAATATTTTCCTCAAATAAGTTATTTTTCATAAAAGAAATGGAGCATATCTATACTATTTATGAGAGTGACTCACAAAAAAAAAAAACATTTTTGGACATAAAAGGATATAAATTTTTTTAAAATTGGCAAAAATAACCTTAAATAATAAATTTTAATTAAATGGATAATATTTTTTATAGATATTATTTTAATTTGTGAAATTTGTGATCTTGAAATCTATACTATCTATATTATATTTTAATCTTTAAAATTTATGATATTCAATATCTATACTATATTATCTATAAAGTGGTTAATTAGAAAAATTTTATTGACATAAACAATATAAAACTTATTTAAATTAACAATAATAATCTCAAGTTATATATTTTAATTAGATGGATAATATTTGCAATCCAGTTGAATTAATATTAAATTATCAATTTTTAAACATGTTTTATCATCTTAATTTTAATTTTGGTATGAGTTGATTTCTATTGTTTAATATATTAAAATATTTGTTAAGAATAAAGTTTTATTTTGTGAATATAAAAATAAATAAATTTGTTTTAGGGTGCATGTATAAGCTAAAATGCAAGTTTTCCTTTGTTAATAGCATTACATATCTTATTTATTTTTAAAGCTAAATTCTTTTTAATAATTATTAGTTTATTTTGAGTTGGATCTTTTTTCGATAGGCAAGATTTTGACATCTGTTTTAGATAATCTAGAGGAGAGTTATGCACATAAATATTATTAATATCCATATTAGTTTTGAAAGGATAATTTTATAATTTTTTAAAAGAATTATGTCTTTTTTAATCCATAATATGTTTTTCCTTTATCTATACTTTTTAGAGATGACAAATACATGGAGTTGGATCATTGCAAGTTGAATCGCATGAATTTGATTTATCCATCAGATTTGTATATAAAAAAGATTTCTGATTAGGTTCAGATTTATCTTTAAAAGTAATATTTTAAATTAGATAGAATCATTAATTATTCACTTTTTTAACTATATTTTTAAAATATTCATTTAGAATTGTTATTATTTATCTAATATTTTCTCACAATTTTATTAAGAAAAATAATTTTTTAATCAATTATATTTTACATAACAAGAACTTGATTGAAAATTTTTATTTTTATTTAAACAATTAATAAAAATTTTAAATATTCAATAATTTAAATTATATTTATATAGAGAAAGGATTTTTTTTTGAATGGACTTCAGATCAAGTCCCTTATTTTCACTTAAAAACAATATTTGGCATTGGGTTATTTATTATTCACTTTTAAATATACTTTAAAAATATCTATTTAGATTATTTATTATTTATATGATATTTTTCATAATTTATTAAAAATAATTTTTTTAAAAAAATTTATTTTTAATTAGATAGATTTTACATAAACAAAATTTGATTAAAATTTCTATTTTTATTTAAATACTTAGCAAATTAAATATAAATTATTTTAAAGTAAATTACTATACATGATAAAAATGTACAATTGAATTAAGTTTATATAAATTAAAAATAAAAAAAATATATTTTTTAATTTTTAAATATATTTTAAATATTTTAAAATCTAGTTTGCATAAAACAAGGATTTAAGATTAAGTTCAATTTGAATTTCAAATTTACTTTTAAAAATAATATTTTAGCTCGGAAAATTTATTATTTACTTTTTAAAAATATTTTACATTGTTTATTTAGATTTTTTATTATTTAAGCAATATTTTTTTATAATTTCTTAAGATTTTTAAAAAATATTTTTAATGAGATAGATTTTATATAAAACATAACTTGATTAAAGTTTTTTATTTAAATGCTTAATAAATTAAATATAATATTAAATTTTCAAGTAAAGGACTATACATAACAAAAATGTACAATTAAATTAAGTTCATATAGACTTTAAAATAAAAAATAATTTTTCTTTTTAAATAAATTTAAATTATTTTTATTATTCAAATCAGATTTACACAGAAAAAAAAAAGATTTTGGATCGGGTTCGAATTGAATTTTGAGTTTACCCTTAAAAATAATATTTCAAATTGGATAATTTATTATTCACTTTTTTAAAATATATTTCTAAATATTTATTTAAAATTTTTAATTATTTATATGATATTTTCTCATATTTATTAAAAATATATTTTTTAAAAAAGTGTTTTTAACCAAGTTGATCTTATATAAATAGAACTTGATTAAAATATCTTATTTTCATTTAAATACTTAATAAATTAAATGTATTGTATTATTTTAAGCAAATGATATATATATATATATATATATATATATATATATATATATGGTCCAAAAAAATTTTTAAACATAAAAGGGTGTAGATTTTTTTTTAAATTGACGATAGTAACCTTAAATTATATATTTTAATTGGATGGATCATATTTTTTTTATATAACTAATTATTATTTTAATTTTTAAATTTTATGATATATGAAATTCATGATGTCTATACTATATTTTAATCTTTAAAATTTGTGATATTTAAAATCTATACTATATTACCTATAAAATTGGTTAATTAGAAAAAAAAAAAAGAACTTTTTTAGGCATAAAAGAATATAGAATTTTTTTAAAATGATAATGATAATCTTAAGTTATAAATTTTAGTTTGATGGATGATGTTTCCTTATAAAATTAATTATTATTTCAACCTTTAAAATTTATGATTATTTGAAATAACTAAATAATGGATAAAGATATTTATATTTTTATGTTAGTGTTGCTTTATTTTATAAAAATTTTGAAATTAAAATAAATATAATTTAATTTTAAGTCCATCAAATGACTTATGTAATGGTATAGTTGTAAGAATTTTTGTGAAAAATTTTTGTGTCTCCAATTGCAAATGAAGGGTTTTAAATTTAAAAGAAAATGATTTATAGAATGCATCTATGCATGTGTATCAACAAAAGTTAATGTCAGATAATACTAAATGTTAAAGTTTATTTACCATAATTTTTTTTTTCACATAGACAATTATATGAGCATTATCTGAGATAATTCAATATCTATCATAAAAGTTATTATACTATCTTACAAAATAATGAAAGCATGAAAAATTTATACTAAAAATGTAGTTTATAAGAACGTGCTTCTCTCATAATTTATGAGAGAAATTTTATTATACATTAAATTTATGAGTCATAAAAATAAAATTTTTATTATGCATGACATTTCTTTTAAATATATTTATAAACGAAAATATTATTATAATGTTGTTTTGACATTTTAATTATTATAGTGAATACATATATTAATAATGGATGACAAAAATATTTTTTTTAATTTCTTGGTATTATTTTATTAATTTCATATAACTTTTATTAATTTCTCAATTTGATTTTTTTTTATCATTTTTCCTTAAATTTATTTTTCATTCACTTGTTAATAAAAATTATATTTATTGCAAGTTGATTTTATATGTATTATAAAATTTTTTTAATTATTTATATGTATTATAAAAAATTTTTAATTATTTATAATTTTACATAATTTATTCTCCTTATTGATATAAATATAAAATTAAAAAATTAATTCATTTATATATTTAATAATTATTTTAATTACATATTTGCATGTACACTGAAAGCTAGTATATATAAATATCACATGAATTCAGATATAATTTTTTGTTCATATAAAATTTCATTAGAATTACTCAAATTCATTCAAATCTATTTAAATTTTATATGCCCTATCAACAATTCACATAAATTTTTGTTTTTACTGATAACTTAAATTTTATAAATTTAATAGCCATATAAGGATGTTTAAATTTTTATTTTATTTTAATTTTTAATGACGTTATAAGAATATATTTATATGTAATCATACTTTACCAAATTTGAAATAATACTTGTTTTTAAATTAATAACCATCTAACGTAATAAGTTATCCATTGATAAAAGAACAATAATTGATACAATGATAATTTAAAACAGTAATCTGTATTGATAAAAAAATAATAATTTAAAACATCAATTTGCTACAAATCCTAAGTGTGCATAAAATTATATTGGAAATTTTTGCAAAACCAAGTCTCAACTAAAAGATGTTGTCAATGATGGATTATGTTAATCTATTAATATATCATGTAATTGCATTGGTATATATGAATATGTTTATATCTTCCTACATAATGAGGTTATGAGAAAATATAAATATTTACAATTTTTAAAAATATGAGTAAATAAATTTTTTTCTCTTAATAACTATGATATTTATTTTTAGAGTCCTAATTAGAATTGCATAAGGCACAACCTTTTTTTACTAATAATATGGGTTGGCAACATTAACTTTTTAAAAAAGTTTTCCTATTTTGTCATGGATTTCGTGATAAAACCAAATAAAAATTTTATTGTTATAATTATAAATCATATATAATACTTAAATTAATTATAGAATAAAAAAATATTTGATCATTTTAAGAATTTTATTCTACATCCATGTTGTACATATATACATACATAAAAAAAAAAAATATTTGTTTGTGGTGTATTACATTATAATGTTAATGAGTGAAATATTAATATAATTTTATGTGATAAATAAAAGAAATTTGTTTGTCATAAATTACACTCATAATGTTGATAAGTGAAATATTAATACAATTTATGTGACAAATAAAAACAATAACTAATTAATCAATTAAAATATTATATTCATAATGTTTATGAGCGAAATATTAATATAACTTTATGTGACAAAAAAATATTATAACTAATTAATCAATACAAAATACATAATGTTGCTAAGTGAAATACGAATACAATTTCATGGGACAAATAAAAATTAATAACTAATTGATCAATAAAAATACTACACTCACAAAGTTTGATAAGTTAAATGTTAATACATATTTATGCAACAAATCAAATATAATAATTAATTAATCAATAAAAAACATAAAAAAAACTACGCGTCAATTCTCTTTAGGTATAAATTCTTGAATGCTTTAATTGCATCACATAAATTTATATATTAATTAATTATAACAAATCATATATATAAAATTTCAGCTTCCAACCGTTTAAAAATTTGTTTGTCATGTTTTATACTCATAATATTGATAAGTGAAATTTTAGTACAATTCATGTGCTGAATAAAAATAATAACTGTTTGATCAATAAAAAAAATCGAAAAGAAAGTAGTGCAAGTCAATTTTTGTAAAGAGAAATTATTCAATAATTTGAGTTCATCACATAAATTTAGATATTAATTAATTAGATCAAATTATATATATATATATATATATATATATATCTTAAATAGTACCTGACGTTTTCCAAAAGTTTAAAATTAACTACTATTTATTTAGAATATGGTATGACAAGTGATGACTCAAGGCCGCTGAAAAATTATATTTTTAGAGCTTTTAGATTTTAAGTCAATTTAATTTTTATAATATTCTTCAATTCATATCAATAAAATGATTATGATTAATAAATGTTTACAATATTGACATGATAGGACAAAAAATTTATTTTATTATTAAAGATATCTTTATAAATATATTTTATTTCTAAAGAAAATAAAATCTCTAATGTTGGATTAAATTGATCAAACTTAAGTCATAACTCTCTTTTGATTTTGACAATGTAGATTGACATGTTTTAACATCAATTTTAAATGTTAATTTTACAGATTTTTAGATATGTTTGCATTGAAAATTGAATAAGAGTCTAAGTCTCAAGTATTATGAAAGACATTCTAATTTGCGTTGGCGAACTTTAAATTCGTGATCGCTATCTTGCAAGAAGAATAGATGAAGTTGAGTTAGATGATTTCGCAGAGAAAATCACAATCGCGATCTTGTCAAGAAAGTGATGAAGATGAAATAGAAGAATTTGCGGTGGAAGTCGCATCCATCTTCGTGATTGCTATTTTTTAATTTGTTTGGAGGGAATCAAGTCTTTAACCAAAGTATGCCAAGTGTCCCAAAAAGCCGTTGGTATATTAAAATTCGTAAGGGTGAAATACTGATTGAGACCGCGACTTGATGGAGCAACATTTCCTTGTCAAACAAAAGGATTCGTTGTGGCCATCGCATCCTAGAAGAAATTAAATCGTGACCACGACTTTTATCTAGCTTGAAGAACATAATGGTTATTTTTATTGGAAGGGTATGCCACGTGGATTAGCTGTTAGATACAAATGAGATTCTTTACTGCGATTTTAGCAATTTTAGTGCAAGAAGAGAAATCGCTATCGCGAATGACCAGTCACGACCATGAAATTTGTTTGACAGACATTTAATGCAATATTTGCCTAGCACAAGTTGAAGATTTAGACATAGTTTATTTATAACGTCTCTATGGTAGTTGTTGCCTATAAATACTCTACCAAATGGACTTGAATGCAAGAGAATAACATTGATTATAGCTAAAGTCTTGCAATTTTATTTCTCAATCTTTATACATTTAGTTCTTATATGTGAGTTGTTTATTGGTTGTAAGCATTAAACACTAGTATTTTTGAGTTTGAGAGTTAGCATAGTTGTAAAACTCTTGTATAGGTTAAGTGTGAGCTTTTGGGAAACACTTGAGAGGTTGTGTGTAAGTTTTGAAACACAAATTGTAAGGTTATGTGTGAGCCATAAAACACATAGTGTAAAAGTTTGATGTGAGCTTTAAAACACGATTTAGTGATAGTAGAATGCCTAATTAAAAGAATTGGGGAGTGAACATAGAGTTTCTTAACACCCGAACCACTATAAAATCTTGTGTCTTTAACTCTTCTCTTACATCTTTTATTTCCATCTCATTAAATCCTTCCTTCCATATTTTAAATTTTCCACGAATTCAACCCCCTTTCATGGTGCTCAAGGGCAAAACAAGTGGTATTAGAGTAAGGTCCCAATCAAAATCTTAAGTGTGTGAGAAAAGACCAATGACACAAAAAGGAATCCACATCCATCTTAAGCCCTACTTTGATGGATCGGACTATACTCATTGGAAGTATAGAATGAAGATATATTTGGGTAACGATGTGGTGGATTTATGGGACATAATAGCCAAAGAATGAAAGCCTCCTACCAAGGTGGTTGATGGAAGTGAATAATTGATCCCAATGGAGGAATGGGTGGAAGCACACAAAAGATCAAATGAAAAAAAACAAAAGAATAATGATAATTCTTTTTAGCTTATTGTCAAGAGAGGAGTTTGGAAGAGTATAACATTGTCTCACTGCCCATGGAATTTAAAAGGCATTGCATAATTATCATGAAGGCATAACGTTGGTGAAGGCCAGCAGACTATAAATGTATGTGACAAAATGAGAGCTATTCATGATGAATGATAATGAAAGCATCACTGACATGACAAATAGACTCCTTTCCATCATTACAAACATGAAGAAATTTGGTAGAATTCTCAATAATCATGAGGTAACACCAAAATACTCAAATCTTTTCCTCTTGAAAAGTTTGGAGCTACAGTGTGAAGTATTCAAAAGTCAAATCCACAAATTGAAAAGGTGCCAATAAATGTTCTCATAGGTAAGTTTCTCACTCATGAGCTGGCCTTTAAGAAGGAAGAGGAAATGAAGAAGATGAGAGGGCAGTGGAACACAAATGATAAAATAAAAAAGAAGACCCTAACCCTTAAATCCTCAACCAAAGATAAAGAGGTGGAAGTTATCTTAAGTGATGATGATGATAGTGAAAAAAAGGAGAAAAAGTTGGCCATGCTTTTTAGAAGGACCAAGGAGCTAATAAAGAGAACTAAGGATAAAAGGACCTTTAAAAAAGCATCTCTTAACCTCAAGGAAAAGAAAAATGAAGAGACCTGTTATGAGTGTGCCAAGAAAGGTCACATCAAATATGATTGTCCTAAGCTGAAGAATGATAAGGTTCTTGAAGCTCTTTCTTTGAGATGTAATAAGTATAAATCTCAAATGAAAACTTATAAGAAGAAATGCTCAAAACTGGAGGTTGAATTTAAATCCTTAAATAAGCTTGTAAGTGAGTTGAGGATTTTTAATGAACTTAAAAAATCTGTAGAAAGTCTTTCTAAGTCTTCGTCTTTTCTTAACTCTTTAAGAAAGGAAAATGATTCTTTAGAGGGAAAAGTAATTGAGCTTAGAAATTCTATCTCTATGTTCCACAAAGGGAAGAAAGCTTTAGATATACTTATTGTATCTCAAAGACCTCCCCTGGTAAGACATGGTCTAGGCTTCAATGAAGCCTCTTCATCTACACCCACTCTCACAACATTCATTAAAGCATCAATTCCTTAAACTTCAAGTATTGAGGTAATTAGGAGGAAGAATGCTCCTAGCGCTAAGCCACCTGTGCCTAAGGGCAAGGGAAAAACACCTTAAGGCTCAAAACTTAAGCCAAAAAAGGCCAACCTTACATACATGTACACTAAGAACTCACCCAAACACACACAAAAAATTCTCTTCTACTCCCAATCATTCATGTACATGCATACACTCTCTACCATAATATGAGAATGCTCCTTACTTATACTAAGGTTTTGCATAGGAGAAAGACTCATAAGTCTAAGCTTCAATGTCATTATTGTATGAAGTTTGGTCACATAAACATCTTTGCTATATTAGGAAGGCTCACCTCAAATTAGAGGACCCTTTAAGACCTAACCCCAAAAGACCCAAGTATGTTTGGGTACCTAAACAAGGATAATTTATTATGTTTTGCAAGAATGTTTGGTAGCCACCAATGAAGATAATGATTGGCATGTGGATAGTGGGTGCTCAAAGCACATAACAGGAAACAAGAAGCTATTCATAGCCATAAACGTAAAAGAAGGTGACAATGTCACATTTGGGAATAATGCCAATGGTAAGGTAATTGGCATTGGAATAATTGGTAAGAATGGTTGTTCACTTATTAACAATGTCTTTTTAGTTGAAGTTTTGCAACATAATTTGTTAAGTGTAAGCCAATTATGTGACAAAGGTAATAAAGTCACCTTTAACCTTAGAGAATGCCAGGTTTCCGCTTTGGTGGATAAGAAGGTAGTCTTTAAGGGTGAAAGGAGAGGCAATACCTATCTAATTGATTTAGACAATTTGGCTAACCAATCCTTTAAGTGTCTTGTGTCTCTTAGCAATAAAGCTTGACTTTGGCATATAAGACTTAGTTATGCTAGCATGGAGCTCCAACAAAGTCTATCTAAAGGAAAGGTAGTAGAAGGTTTTCCCAAGCTAAACTTCTCCTAGGACAAGACATGTAAACCTTGCCAAATAAGAAGCAACATCAAACTTCCATAAAAGCAAACAATGTTGTAAGTACTTCTAGACCTCTTTAACTTATCCATATGGACCTTATTAAATCTATTAGGAATGCTATTTTAGGTGGAAAGCATTATGCATTTGTCCTAGTTGATGATTACATTAGGTTTACTTAGGTTTCCTTTCTTGCTCATAAGAATGACACTTTTGATGCTTTCAAAAGTTTTGCAAAAAGAGTTCAAAATGAAAGAGGTTCATTTCTTCTGTTATAAGTGACCATAGAAACTAATTTCAAAATGAATCTTTGAAACTTATTGCATAAATAATGAGATTTTTCATAATTTTTCTACTCTTAGAACATCATAATAGAATAGTGTTGTAGAGAGGAAAAATAACACATTAATAAAGATGGCTAAAACTATACTCAATAAGTATTCTTTGCCTAATTACTTTTAAGCCGCAACCATCAATACTTCTTGTTATATTGCTAATCATGTTTTCAAAAGACCTATTCTAAACAAAACTTCTTATGAGCTATGTAATGGAAGAAAACTAAGCTTTCATACCTTAAAGTTTTTAGGTACAAATGCAACATTCTTAATACTAATGACAACCTTGGAAATTTTGATTAAAAAAAATAAAGGTATTTTTCTAGGCTACTCCATGTCTAGTAAAGCCTGTAGGGTATTCAACAAAAGTTCTGTGGTTGTTGAAGAGTCAATGAACATTGTGTTTGATGAATTTAGTAAGGTTAATCTTACAAAGATTTTCTAGTTGATAATCTTGCAGGTGACTTTGAGAAGTTGGAGATTGATTTAACTCCAAAAGAAATGGTGATTGATCTTGAGGATAACAAGTCATCACAAGAAGTTGAGGAATTTCAACTGTAACAAGTAGAAAATCCAACTCAAGAACTTTCCAAGGATTGGAGATTCTTTAACATCACCCAAAGGATTTTATCATTGATGAGACATTCAAGGGAGTAACTACAAGATCTCAACTTTGTGCTTTAGATAATAATCTTGCATTTGTTTCTAAATTTAAGCCAAAATCTATTGATGAGGCTCTTGATGATGAGAATTAGGTGATTGCTATGTAAAAGGAACTCCACCTATTTTAGAGAAACAAAGTTTAGGAACTTATTCCAAGGCCTAAGGAACCTATTATGGGATACAAATGGGTGTTTAGGAATAAGTTAAATAAGTAAGGTTTTATTACTAGGGATAAATCTAGATTGGTTACAAACTCAGAGGAAGGCATTGATTATACCTTTGCCTCCATAACAATATTAGAGGCCTTTAGGATTCTTTTAGCATTTGCATGTCACATGAATTTTAAACTTTTTCAAATAGATGTAAAAAGTGCATTTTTGAATGGGCTCATTGAGGAGGAAGTTTATGTCGAACAACCTCTTGGTTTTGAATCTCATGCTTTTCCAAATCATGTTTTCAAACTAACTAAAGCCTTATATTATTTGAAACAAGCTCCAAGAGCTTAGTATGAAAGGCTTAGTTCATTTCTTTTACAAATGATTTTGAAAAAGACAAGGTTGATACAACTTTATTTATCAACAAACACAACCAAGATATACTCATTATACTAATATATGTTGATGATATTATATTTAGTGTTATTAATGAATTTCTTTATAAAGATTTTGCTAAATGTATGACTAGGAAATTTTAGATGAGCATGATGGGGGAGTTTAAGTTTTTCCTTAGTTTTCAAATCAAGCAAACCAAAGAGGGTAACTTCATTAACCAAAACCAAGTACACAAAGATCTACTCAATAGGTTTGGCATGGAAGGATGCAAAGTAGCAAAGACACTAATGAGTGTAACTATCAAGTTTGACAAAGGTGAATCGAGTAAGCAAATTAATGAAAAAAGGCATAACGGTATGATTGGCTCTCTTTTATACCTTACCGCATCTACACCCGATATAATATTTAGTGTTTGTATATGTGTTAGGTTCCAATCTTGCCCTAAGGACTCACATTTAAATGTTGTCAAAAGGATTCTTAAATATTTGCATGGCACATTGCATTTAGGATTATGGTATCCTAAGAATTCATCTTTTAATCTTTTTGGATATTCGGATGTGGATTATACCAGTAGTTTATTAGATAGAAATAACACTTTTGTACTTGGCAATTCATTAGTGATTGTTTAGTTTGGTTTAGCAAAAAGCAAGTTTTAGTTGTCTTATCCACCATCAAAGTAGAATATGTGACGACGGGTTATTGTTGCATCTAAGTTCTTCGGATGAAACAACAACTCAAGGATTATGGCAAAGATATTGATGGCATTCCCATCAAATGTGACAACATAAGTGCAATAAATCTTTCAAAGAATCCCATCCAACATTCAAGAAGTAAACACATTGACATTAGACATCATTTTCTTAGAGATCATGTCCAAAATGGTAATGTGGTGTTAGAATTTATTAACACCAATCATCAACTTACGAATATTTTCACTAAACCTCTTAATAAAGAATGGATGAACTTCATTAAGAGGGAACTAAGGATGCTAGATGGAAGCTCGTTAGGGTGAAAATTGATCTCACTTTATATTCTTCATTATGTATGCCAATTTGATTCATTGAATGATTTGTTTGATAGTTATGTATGTTGAATGCTTTGGATGTGTTAATTCTTTATGTAATTGTGCTTTTCTATGTCAATTTGCCTGAATTGATCATCATTTCATTAAAGTGGTCACATCGAAAAAGGCCAATTCTTATTTCTCATTATTTTTCATTTTCCCGTATAATTTGTGATCACTACTATCCATTTGCGATCGCTATTTATAGGTAATCCTTAAATTTCTTGTCTTCTCATAATTCACTGTTGCGATTTTAGATCGCCACTGCAAATTTTTTCAAAATTCAAATTTGTTGACTGTTGACTCCTTTGATTTTTGAGGAAATCTTTTTCGTTACTCATAGAATTCATAATTAGTGATCGTAACCAGCTAATAACGATAGTGAATTCTGGTAACTGCCATGCATTAATTGATTTTACTATCAATTGGTGTTTGCTCTTTATTTATTATTTGTTACCATTTTCTTATTATTTTTTTAATCATTTTTCTGCCTATTTAAGCCATCCTAACACTCCTCTATTCCATGTTTACTTTTTCTCTTCATCTATCAACATCTTTTTTCTCAATCCTATCAGAACTCTCTTAACCCTACCAAAACTCTCTCAACTTCAATCCTGCATGACAACCAAGAAACTACCTAAAGTAGAAAAGGGGAAGGGCATTGCCTAACCTGCAAGCCCTTCACCTTATGAAAGGGATAACTAATAAAGAAAAAGAGAGGTTCAAATCTAATTCCAACAAATTCATCCAAGCCAACAAAATCCTTTCCACCTTTCTCATTAAATCTCTTAAAATCAAGGAAGAGATTCATGCCTTTCTCTCTAATCTAGGTTGGAATGAATTCATATTTGGGATGAACCAGGGTATGAGGAGATTATTAAGGAATTCAAGTGCACTGTCACCTTAAGCAAAATGGCTGAATCAAAAGCAGGTGCTTATGGGTTAGTATTTAGGGCTTTTATGGATCCCTATTTCATAACCTTTTCCCAACTTTCTTCTCTTTTTAACCTTTAAGTAAAAGATGATATTCCTTTCATTATCTTTGCACTTAATATAATCTATTCTAAATTTTGGTAAGAGATCTCCATTGAAACCATACATGACCCTAAGACTTTTCTGGCCAAATATATTAAGTCCTTTACCATTTGGCTTCTTCACTGAATCATAACCTTCTTTATCAATGATAATGGTGGTGGGAATGAAAAAGTTTCCTAGAAAGACCTAGCATTTCTCTTATGCCTTACCAAAAATAAGCCAATTCAAATAGGCTGATACCTTGTGGATTAATTGATTCACATAAGTACAAAAATCAAAAAGCCAATTTCTCCTCCTTTCTCATGTCACAACCATATATAGATTTGTGGGAGCCCTAAATAAGGAAATGGGAAATTTCTCACTAAAAAATACTTACCTTCCCAAAACTTCATTGACTTGCCCTATTTGATTAAAGCTAAGGCAATCCATCTTGATACCTATGTGTATACCTTGGGGTCTCTTGTGCAAAGAATCAAGAAACCACTTATGCTTCATAAAGGAAGAGGCTTATGATAGAGGAAAGTGCCTAATCCATTCCATCTCCTTAACCCAATGCCAAACCAAAATCTTCTTTCATCTCTCTCTTTTTCATTAATAAGAAGTTGGACAAGGTGATGAGGATGCTTAAGAGAAGATTTCTTCTTATTTCTCACCTTCATAGTGACTTACTGTATCTTTAAGAGAAGGTAGTGGTAACACCTTATCATCTTTCTGATTTTGAGGAATGAGAAGATACCATACTAGAAGAAAAGAATTAAGAAGAAGAAGAAGGAGATGAGGCATAAAGAGGAAGAGGTGAAAAAGTTTGAAATAGTGATGATGACATCTCTCTAACCCACTGGTTTTTCTTACTTAGGCTTGTAATTCTTTTTCTGTTTATGTTCTTTTTGTCTTTTACCTAAATATGTGATCCAACAAGTTTTTTTTTGTTATATGTTGACTTTGTTTTGTATTTGTTTGATATTAATAAAAGATGAAGTTTTTGTTCCCTCTATGGTTGTTCTTAATATTCTTTATTTGCATAACTTTATACTTATCCTTATAATTGCATTGTCCTTTATTTTTGATCTTGACAAAGGGGGAAAGTGAGCTTGCATGCTATAATTAAGGAGAATAATTTGAGGGGGAGCAATTTCAATTAGTTTAATTGCATTTCTAATTTATATTATTAAACATTGATAACCATCTTAACTTCACACTTATTCATTCTTTATCCCTTTGCAATTAAACATTAATAACCAACTCAACTTCACACTTATGCATTCTTAATATTCTTTTACAAAATCAATCTAAGTTTTCAAAATAAAAAAGGAGGGAGATTGTTGGACTAGGTTAGTCAAACCTAAGTTAAAACTCTCTTTTGATCTTGACAATGTAGATTGATATGTTCTATAATCAATTTTTAAGTGTTGATTTTGCAAATTTTTAGATTGGTTTGCATTGGAAGTTGAATGAGAGCCTAAGGCTTAAGTATTATGAAAGGCATTCTAATTCACAGTGGCAAACTTCAAATTTGCAATCGCTATATTGCAAAAAGAATGGATGAAGTTGGGTTAGATGATTTTGCAAAGAAAATCACAACCACGATCTTGTCAAAAAAGTGATGAAGATGAAATGAAAGAATTTTACGGTGGAAGTCGCATCCATCTTCACGACTGCGATTTTTGCACTTGCCTGAAGGGAATCAAGTCCTTAATTAGAGCATGCCAAGTGTCCTAAAGAGCTATTGGTATATCAAAATTCACGAGGGTGAAATATTGATCAAAACCATAACTTAATGGAGCAACATCTCCTTCTCAAACAAAAGGATTCAAATGGCCATCGTGTTTGAGAAGAAAATAAATTGCGACCTCAACTTTTGTCTAGGTCAAACAACATGATAGTTATTTTTATTAGAAGACCAATGGTGGTGTGCCACGTAGACTAGCTGTTAGATACAAATGGGATTCTTTATCGCGATTTTAGCAATTTTAGTGCAAGAAGAGAAATCACGACCGTGAATGACCAATCACAGGTGTAAAATTTATCTGACAGATATTTAATAAAAGATATGTCGAGCACAACTTTTAGACATAGTTTATTTGTAACATTTCTTTGGTGGTTGTTGCCTATAAATACTCCACCAAATGGACTTGAATGCAAGAGAATAAAATTGATTATACCTAAACTCTAACAATTTTGTTTCTCAACCTTTGTACATTTAATTCTTGTATGTGAGTTATTATTGGGTGTGAGCATTAAGCGCTAGAATTTTTGGGCTTGAGAGTTAGCCTAGTTGTAAAACTCTTGTACAGGTTAAGTGTGAGCCTTTGGGAAATCACTTGAGAGGTTGTGTGTGGGCCTTAAAACACAAAATGTAGAGTTGTGTGTTTGCCATAAAACACATAATGTAAAAATTTGGTGTGAGCTTGAAAACACAATTTGTTGATAGTAGAATACCCAATTAGAAGAATTGGGGAGTGGACATAGGGTTCCTTAACACCCGAACCACTATAATATCTAGAGTCTTTAACTCTTCTCCTACATATTCTATTTCCATCTCATCAAATCCTTCCCTCCAAATTTTAAATTTTCTACCAATTCAACCCCCCATTCTTGGTGCTAGAGGGCTAACATCTAACCTTAGTCAAACCTTTGTTTCTTCTTCTTAATTGTAGAAATCATCCTTAGTCCAACTTAGTTTAAAAAAGTTTAAAAGCACCAAATCAACCAAACTTAATTTAACAAATTTTATCAGTGCCTCTTTCAATAAAATTTGTAAATTCCTCCTTTGCTCTTACTTTCTTTTCCATTCCTGTTCTTTATTATTCTCTTATAGCCCTTGATGATGATATTAATAAAATTGATAAATTGAACCTCATCCCTCTATTTGTTTTCAATGAAAAATAAAATAAAAAAAATATGTGACAATCACAAAAACCAAAGTTTTATGATTTCTTAGACTATGACTCGAACCCAAATTCATAATCATAAACATAAACTTTTTAGCCCTGATTCACCTAAATGACTAAGCATTAAGGATTATGAGGAGTATCTTTAGACTTAGATTGGTAGCACACATTGGGAGGTGAGTCTAGCTTCATTTAACTCCTCTAGTAGCAAGTTTCGTGGCGACATGTGGTGGTGATGTTAAGATTGGATTTTCAATACTTCACTTCTAATGATATAACATCTATCATTTGATTTTTATTCTTATATCTTTTTTCTATGGGTTGTATTAATAATGTTGTTGATGCTATTATTTCTTCTTTCTCTTTTTCTTTTACCTTTGTTATGGTCTATTTAAAAATTTATCTTTGCATAAGTTACTTTCTTTTGGTTTTTAATCTATTTATATATGTGTGGTAAATGGGATAAAGTGGTAATGATGTTTGGTGGTGTAGGGGCAGATTAAATGAGTGCCAGGTTTTAGTTTTGATTGAAGGTGGTGGAACATAAGAAAAGAAAAGAAAAGACATGAATAGTTAATGTTTCTAAAATATTCTTAATCATTTTTATAATCAATAGATATAAATATATTATATGTTGGACTAGGTTAGTCAAACCTAAGTCAAAACTCTATTTTGATCTTGACAATGTAGATTGATAAGTCTTAACATTCATTTTTATTGTTGATCTTACAGATATTTAGCTAGGATCGCATTGGAATTTGAATGGAATCCTTAGTCTCAAATATTGAAATTTGCATCCTAATTTGTGGTCAAGAATTAGAAGGTCAAGACCGTTATCTTGCAGAAAAGTTGAATTAATTTAGGCATACAATTTTATAGTGTATGTCGTGTCTAGTGTCACAACCTCTTCTTTTATATTTATATAGAAGGAATCAGGTCTTCAACCAGATTATGCTAGGTGTCCCAAAGAATTTTTGGAACATCAAAATTTGCGATAGCAAAATAATGGTCGAGATTGCAATTTTGGGGAAACAACACCTCTATTTGGGCAGATAATTTTGCGGTTATTATCACATCCAAAGAAGAAAAGTAGAGACTGCGATTTTCACTTATTAGACTAGGTTATTCAAACCTAAGTCAAAGCTCTTTTTTGATTTTGACAATATACATTGAAAGTTCTAATGTTAATTTTAAGTGTTATTTTTATAGTTTATAAGAGTTATCTTTAATGGAAGTCAAAATCTCCATCTTTTAGAAATATAGAGGAATTTACGGTCGGTATCCCCTAAGTCGCTGCAACACTGCTATAAGAATGGATGGAGCTAGGTTAGAGGAATTCGCGGGCAAATTCACAGCCGCGAATCAGCTGAAGGAGCCTTGGTTGGATCATAGACGAATTTACAGTCTATGTCACACCTCAATTGCGACTGCGATGTTCAAAGTTATTAAAAAGGGAAGTCAGACCACAATCATAGCATGCCAAGTGTCCTAAGTATCCTTTGGAGAAGAAAATTCGCGAGAATAACATTTTGGGTAGTGACCGTGATTCATGAAGATGAAAACTCTCCTTCAAACAGAAGAATTCACGTCTCAATCGCGCCATGCATAAGAAAGAATCATGAACACAACTTTTATGAGCAATTAGAATGCAATGGCTATATTTTCATGATGGACCAATGAGGAGTTGCCACGTGGACTAGCCATTAGACACAAACAATATTTTCAGCCGCAATTGGAAATTCGCAACTGTGAAAAGTTAATAGCAATGACAATTTCAGCCTGACAAGCATTTAATGCTGAATCTGCCTAGCATATCTTAGAGATTTGTTAATAGTTTTATAATAACGTCACTTTGGTGGATGTGGGCTATAAAGACTCCACCGAAATGATGTTAGTGCAAGAGAAGAATAATTGGTAGTTTCAAAACTCTTGCAAAGTTAATTCTCTACTTTAATTCCTTATTTCTTTGTACATAGTTTGGTGTGAGCTTCAAACACCTTGTGTAGGGTTTGAGAGTGA
Organism: Omphalea diandra; assembly: GCA_949677035.1. NCBI lineage: Eukaryota > Viridiplantae > Streptophyta > Magnoliopsida > Malpighiales > Euphorbiaceae > Omphalea > Omphalea diandra. The sequence goes on along the minus strand of CATIWR010051971.1, from coordinate 42,966 downwards.
GCCCTTGAATAGAAACTCTTGTTTAGGTTTGGGAGTTAGCCTAGTTGTAAAACTCTTGTATAGGTTGAGTGTGAGCCTTGGAAAACACTTGTAAGGCTTGGTGTGAGCCTAAACAGTAGGTTCAATATGAGCTTTGGGAAAACACTTGTAAGGTTTGGTGTGAGCTTAAACACTAAGTTGAGTGTGAGCTTGTAAAACACAAGAGATTGAGTAAAATATCCAATTGGTGAATTAGGGAGTGGATGTAGGGCTGGTTAATACCCGAACCACTATAGAATTCTTGTGTTCATTCTTCTCCTACCCTTTCACTAAATCTTTCATTCTTGTGTGCTTCCTCTAAAATAAAAACTTTAAATGTGCCACTAATTCAACCCCCTTTCTTGGTGTACTAGGGCCAACATCACTCTTACTTAAGGGATACAACGACTATTTTTCCTAAGGAACCAATGGTTTCATGTTGACTAGCCATTAGGTACAAATGGGGTTCTTTACCGTGATTGAGTAAAATTCAGTGTTATTTAAAGATTGCAACCGCGATTATACAATTTCAACCCTAAACCTTGTTTGAAAAGTATTTATTGCTAATTTGCCTAGCACACCTTAGAGATTTGGACATAGTGTTTTTTAAAATGAGTGGTAGATATGGTAGCCTAATAGTGGGAGTGAATTGGGATATAAATAAAAACACAAACATAAATAAACTAAGCTAAAGCAAATAATACAGATCAACATAAGTAAAATTATGTGTTAAAATAACAAGAAATCAAGACAATCAATTTGTAAAGGTTTGACACAATCCTGCTTACATCATCTCCTTTAGTCTTCCTACTAGAACCTTTCACTATCTAGATAGCTTCTAAGTACTATCAATCACCTTTATAATAGTATATTTCAGCATTTCCAAGCTATTACATGTAGACTTTCGATTGGTATTAAAATTGTTTCCCAAAGCAGTTTACAAGTATTACCTTAAACCTTTCACAAGAATGGTCTTAGATCTTTTAAGATCTCCTAAACCAAAAAACTTTCCCTAAAGAATTTACAACTTAAAGAAGAGAAAGAATACTTTCACTGAAGCACTAAACAATAAAGAATACACTTACAAAAAATGCTTGGCATGGTAGAAAGTTTTGAGAGATGTCTTAAAGCTTGTTCTTCAACTTTATTTTGAAGATGACTTTTGCAAGCTTTTGTTAATTATCGGCCCTTGAAGTTATATCACACTTGTTTTCAGTCTTTTATTAAAGATTGCTTTCATAATAGAATATACTTGCTTTTGACCATTTTTATAGGCAGAGACACGAAACTAGCTGTTAGAAAGAAGGATGTCACTGTATGTTATAAAGTAGTCACTCAATGCCTATTGGACAATCTCTACACTTGTTGGGTGAGAATACAACTTCAACGCTCGTTAATTGTATTAAAATGCCTATTAGAACTAGTTGTCAGAGAGAGATTTACTCAGATGCTCCTCTTCTGACTTTCTCAATTTTTTAGTCACCAACTCTTTCAATGACTATTAGAGCATGTCGACGCTTGTTGGAATTCAACTTCAACTCTTATTGAGATATGAACAATACCCATTGAAGTTTTCAGAAGGATGTCAACTTGATGCTTTATTTTTCAATTTTTCTACAGTGCTTCAATGACTATTGGCTTGCTTTTAATGCTCGTTCAAAAGGATCTCAATGCCTATTGTAATTATGAAGGCACTCCGTTGGAGGGCTCAAAATTTTGATCTTTGCTTGGGATCTTTCCCAACCCTCATTAGTAAAATGCCAATGCTCGTGTTGAGGCTTTGAGAGTTCTGTTCATATTAAGTCATTTGGTCTAATACCTGTTGCAAAAATGCAATGCCTATTAAGGTCTCAATGTGTTATGCCTGTTACGAAAATGCAATGCCTATTGTGAAGGTCAACTTGCAAAGCTTAAGTGTTTGAGTCATCCAATACTTATTGATTCTTAAGAGAGTCACTCATTGAGAGGTCTAAAAGACTTTACTCATATTTAGGTGTCACTTCAATGCCTGTTAAGAATCTTCAACACTTGTTGATAAAGTCACAACACTTGTTGAAATGCAGCAACACCTATTAGCTTTGAAACTTAGAGTTTTTAACCAAACTCTTTTTCTAAAAGCCTTAGATCAAAAGATTGATGTACTTGCAAGATTTTATACACTAACTTGGATAAGAGTTAACTTTTAGATATGTTTGTAATCATCAAAACATGCTTGGTTCATCAACCTCCCAAGCTAGGTTCAACATTTTCCCCTTTTTTTTTTATGATAACAAACAATCTATCAAGGATATACAATCTTCCAGTAAGTGAAAAATGTACATCATATAAACCTTAAGTATTAAAAACTATCAAACAATGCGATTCAATTTCAAGTGCATATTGTTGGACTAGGTTGGTCAAACCTAAGTAAAAGGCCTTTTTAATCTTGACAATGAATATTGATAGGTATTAATGTTTTGTTTAAGTGTTGTTTTTACAGTTTTTATGTTAGGTTTGCATTGAAAGTTGGATGTAAGTATAAATCTTTAGAACTGAGTAAGGCATCCAAATTCCCAATCAAGATCCTCTAAATTGCGAATGCTACCTTGCAACAAGGATGGATGAACTTGGACTAGATGAATTCATGGAGGAAATCGTAGCCATGATCTAGTCGAAGAAGACTTGAATAACATACAAAGAGATTCGAGTTGGTGTTTGCATTCTGAGTCGAGACAGTGAATTTTGTAGCTTAATAGAGGGAACTGAGTCTGCATCCATAACATACCAAGTGTCCAAGACGACTATTGGGATATCAAAATTCATAATAGCGAAGAACTAGTCGCGACTCCAGCCAAGAGAGTGATTTTTCCTCACCAAACAGAAGGATTCACGGTCCTTATTACGCCCAAGAAGTATCTTAATCACGACCGTGACTTTTGGTTAGTTAGTTAAACATAACGACTATATTTCTTGGAACACCAATAGCAACACGCCATATGAACTAGCCATTAGACACAAAAAGGGGTTCTCTACCATGATTTTGGTCTTCCTAGTTTAAATTGGAAATTCACGAACATGAAATGCCAGTCACGATCGTTAATTTAATTTGATAGACATTAATTACAAAATTTGCCTATCTTACCTTAGAGATTTAGGCATAGTTTGTTAGTAACGTCTCTTTAGTGGGTGTTGCCTATAAATACTCTAGCAAAAAAACATGAATGCAAGAGAATTTCATTAATTGTAGCCAAACTCTTGCAAATTTATTTCACAACTTCTTATTCTTTGACTGTGAGTTATTGTTGTTAGGTGTAAGTATCAAACACCATTGTAATTTAGTTCAGAGTTAGCCTATCTATTAAAACTCTTATATTAGGTTAAAGTGCGAGCCTGTGTAAAACACTTGAGTGAGGTTTTGTGTGAGCCTTGAAACACAAATTATAAGGTTATGTGTGAGCCATCAAAACATATTGTATTAGTTTGGAATGAGCTTGGAAACACCATTTTTATTTGAGTGAAACACCCAATTATGAAGAATTAGGGAGTGGACGTAGGGTTTGTTAACACCCGAACCACTATAAACATTGTGTGTTCTTTCTTTCTACTCTTCTTTCAATCTTTAAACACCCATCATCCCTCCAAATTTTTTAGTTTCCCACGAATTTGACCTCTCTTCTTGGTTCTCAAGGGCTAATAAGTGGTATCAGAGCTAAGTCTTATTTCAAGGCTTAGTTGCGTGAGAAAAGATCATGGCACAAGAAAGAATCCATACTCATCTCAAGCCATATTTTGATGAATTTGACTATACTCATTGGAAGTATAGGATGAAAATATACTTGGATAGCGATGTGGTGGAATCGTAGCAAAAGAGTGGAAGCCACATACTAAGGTGGATGATGGAAGTGAAGAATTGATCCCAAGAGAAGAATGAGTTGAAGCTCACAAGAGATCTATTGGCAGAAATAAGGGGGCCATGGCAATCCTATGTAGTTCTCTGTCAAGAGAAGAAATAGGAATGGTCCAACATTGCCTCATAACTTATGGAATATGGAAGGCCTTGAAAAACTACCATGAAAGCACTACATTGGTGCAGTCCAGTAGACTAGAGACGTATGTGACTGAATGGGAGCTATTTATGATGAAGGAGAATGAAAACATCATAAATATAATGAATAGGCTCCTTTTGATTGTCACAAGCATGAAGAAATTCTAAAGGATTCTCACCAATCATAAGCCAAACTCAAAAAATTCTTAAATCTTTACCTCTTGAAAAATTTGGTGCTAGAGTTTGTAGCATACAAGAGTCAAATCTAGAGATTGGGAATGTGCAAACTAATGTTCCTATAGGCAAGCTTTTAAATCATGAGCTAACCTTAAAGAAGGATGAAGAGATGAAGAAGATGATAGGCTAAAAACAGACAAAGCAGAAAAAAGACCTTGGCTCTCAAATCTTTATCCAAAGAAAAGGAACCAAAGGTTGTTTCAAGTGAGGAAGATAGTGATAAAGAATAGGAGGAGCTAGCCATGCTTTTAAGAAGAACAAAAGAGCTGATAAGGAGAAGAACAGATATAAGAAACTTCAAGAAAGTAACTCCAAACCTCAAGGAAAAAATGCGTGAGGTTACATACTATAAGTGTGGCAAACAAGCCCATATCAAGTATGACTGCCCCAAAATAAAGAAGAAGAAGAAAGGGGACAAGGATAAGAGGAAGAGCTTCAAAGCAACTTAGGATGATAAGTCAAGTAAAGAGGAAGAAGAGGAGGAAGTTGCAAATTTATGCTTCATGGCACAAGATGACTCTTCAAATGAGGTAAGCTCTTCACCCTATTCTTATGAAAATAATGATGAATTAGACGATGTTGATGATGAGCTCTTAGAAGCTCTTACTTTGAGATGTGACAACTACAAGTCACAAATGAAAACTTACAAGAATAAATGCTCCAAACTAGATGATGAATTTAAATCCTTAAATAATCTTGTAAGTAAGTTAAGGACTTTTAATGAAGAACTCAAGAAATCTATTAAGAGTCTTTCTAAGTCTTTATCCTCCCTAAATTCCTTAAGAAAGGAAAATGTTACCTTGAAAGGAGAGGTAATTGAGCTTAGAAATTCCATTTCTAAGTTTCATAAAAGGAAGGAAACAGTAGATGCATTAATTATATCTCAAAGGCCTCATTTTGATAGACATGGTCTTGACTTCAATGAAGCCTCCTCATCATCTAATCCCCCATTCACAACCTTCATGATAGCTTCAACACCTTAAACATTTAGTATTGAGGTAGTTAGAAGCAAAGTGCTCAAAGCATTAAGCCACCATTACCTAAAGGCAAAGAAAAGGCACATCAGGGCTCAATGCTTATGGAAAAAAGGGGTAACCATGCATACATTTGCACTAAGGAACATGATTACCCCAACACACGTAAAAAGTTCACTTTCATTCCTAACCATTCATGCTCTTGATCATACTCACATCATCATAGTATGAAAAATACCTCTACTCATACCAAAGCCATGTATAGGAGGAAGACTTATAAGTCTAAACTCCAATGTCATTATTGCATAAAGTTTGGTCGTATCAACATTCATTGTTATACTAGGAAGGATCACCTAAAATTAGAGGACCCTTCTAGGCCTAACCCCCTAGGACCCAAGTATGCTTAGGTTTAAAACAAAAATGATTTACTTGTGTTGTGTAGTATTATTTGGCAGCCAGCAATGAACTGACTGATTAACATGTGGATAGTGGATAGTCAAAGCACATGACGGGCAACAATAAGCTATTCATGGCCATAAAAGAGAAGGAAAGTGGTAACATCACTTTTGGAAACAATGCCAAGGGTAAGGTAATTAATGTTGGAACTATTGGTAAAAATGGTTGTTCTCCCATTGATGATGTTTTACTTATAGATGGTTTATAACATAATTTGCTTAGTGTAAGTCAATTATATTATAAGGGTAAAAAAGTTACCTTTGACCCTAGAGAATGCTGAGTTACCACTTTAGTGGATAAAAGGTAGTCTTTCAAGGGTGAAAGGAAGGGCAATACCTACCTGATTGACTTAGTTAATTTGGCTAACCAATCTTTTAAGTGTCTTGTGTCTCTTAGTAATGAAGCTTGGCTTTGGCATAAAAGACTTGGACATGCAAGAATGAAGCTCCTACAAAGCTTATCAAAAGGAAAGCTAGTAGAAGGTCATCCCAACCTAAAGTTCCCTAAAGTTAAGATTTGTGGACCATGCCATATGGAAAAGCAACATCAATCCTCTTTCAAAGCATAGAATGTTGTAAGTACATTTAGAAGTGTTATAAGTACATTTAGACCTTTTCAACTTTTCTATATGGACTTGATTAAACCTATTAGAAGTGCTAGTTTAGGTAGAAAATATTATGCACCTGTCCTAGTTGATGATTACTTTAGGTTTACTTGGGTATCCTTTATAGCTTCTAAGCATGACACCTTTAGTGCTTTTAAAAGTTTTGCAAGAAGATTTCAAAATGAAAAGGATTACTTCATTTCTTCTATAAGGAGTAACCATGAAAAAGAATTTCAAAATGAATCTTTTGAATCTTATTGCTTAGAGAATAAGATTTTTCATAACTTTTCAACTCTTATAACACCATAACAAAATGGTATTATAGAGAGGAAAAATAGAACACTAATAGAGATGACTAGAACTATGCTCAATGGGTATTCATTGTCTAATTACTTTTAGACTGAAGCTATCTATACTTCATGTTACATTGCAAATCGTGTTTTCAAAAGACCCATTCTTAATAAAACTTCTTATGAGCTTTGAAATGGTATAAAGCCTAAGTTATCATACCTAAGAGTCTTTGGATGCAAGTGCTACATCTTAAATACCAAGGATAATCTTGAAAAATTAGATTTAAGATGTAGCACTTGCATCCAAAGACTCTTAGGTATGATAACTTAGGATATTCCACCTTTAGCAAAGCTTATAGAGTTTTTAATAAGAAAACTATGATTGTTGAAGAGTCTGTGAATATTGTATTTGATGAATCCAGTAAACTTGATCTCAGGAAAAGTTCTTTTGTTGATAATCTTATAGGTGACTTTGAAACATTAGAGTTAAAGTCAACCATAAGAGAGATGGCTAGTGACCATGATGAAGGCAAATCAACAAGAGAAGAAAAGGAACCTCAACATCAACAAGTGGAAACCCTAAATTAAGTTCTTTTCATGGATTGGAGATTCTCCAAGCATCACCCAAAGGACCTATTGGACTAGGATGGTTAATCCTAAGTCTTGGATCTCTTTTGATCTTGACAAAGGAGATTGATCAATTCTAATATTTCAATTAAGTGTTGTTTTGTAGATTTTATTTAGTCTACAAATTAGAAGTTGGATGAGGTTCATAATCTCTAAAGAACGCAAAGTGTCTCCTAATTCGCGATCGCAACTTTAAATATCGCGTCCGTAACTTAGTTTAAGACAGGTTGAAAATTAGACAAGGGAATTCGCAGGACACTCTGCCGCAATTCATCCAAAGATGGGAGTGCCAAAGTTACAGACAAATTTGCGGTGAGTGTCGCATCTCAGTCGCGACCAAAGTAACTCAAAAGGGAATCAAGTCCATAACCACAACATGAAAAGTGTCCCAGATGTCCGTTGGAAGACAAAAATCGTGATGGCAACTTGTGGGTAGCAACCACGATTCATGAAGAAGAAGATGGACATTTTGATAGACGAATTCACATCCTAAGTTGCGCCCTATATAAGAAAAATCGCGACTACTACTTTTGTGAGCGGGTGAAAGGCAACAACTATATTTTCCTGGTGAACCAATGAGAAGATGACATGTGGAATAGTCGTTAGACACAAACAAGGATTTCTATCGCAATTTTTGGCTCCCATATGGAAATTGAAAAATCATAACTATGAAAGAGTAGTAGCAACCGCGAATGAAGCCTAATAAGCATTTAATGCAAAATTTGCTTGACATACTTTGAAGAATTGCTACCAGTTTTATTGCAACATCTCTTTGGTGGGTAAAGGTTATAAATACCTCACCAAACATATGTAAATGAAAGAGAATTCATTAATTTGAAACCTAAAACTCTTGCAATTTTGCTATTCAATCTTTTATATTCTTTAAGTGATTGTTGGGTGTGAACATTAAACAACAGTTGTAATGGTTGTAGTGTGTGCATGTAAAAACACTAAAGAGAGGCTGTTGTGTGAGCCTTAAAAACACATAGTGTAAAGGTTGTTGTATGAGCCTTGAAAACACAAGTGTAAAAGTTAGGTGTGAGCATAGAAGCACCATTTGAAGTTAGTAGAACACTCAATTACAGAGAATTGGGGAGTGGACATAGGGTCGATTATACCCGAACCACTATAAATCGTGTACCTCATTTTCTACTCTTCTATATCCCTTTGCTTCTAATTTTTTTTTATACGCCAATTTAACCCCCCTCCCCTTGTTGGTGCCTAGGGCCAACAAGTGGTATAAGAGCAAAGTCTCATAAACAAGCCTTTATTGGGTGAGAAAAGATCAATGGCACATGAGGGAATCCGCTCACACCTCAAGCCTCACTTTAATGGATTCGACTATACTCATTGGAAGTATAAAATGAAAATCTACCTTAACACATATGGTGGACCTTTAGGATGTGATTATTAAAGAATGGAAGTCACCCACTAAAGTAGTGGATGGAATTGATGAACTTATCCTAAGGGAAGAATGGGTTGAAGCTCACGTGAGATCAAATGGCAAAAATAAGAGGGCAATGGACATTCTTCTAAGCTCTCTATCTAGAGAAGAGATTGAAAGAGTGCAACATTTTCAAACAACACATGCCATTTGGAAGACCCTTGAAAACTGTCATGAAGGCACAACACTAGTTAATTTAAGCCAGTTGGAGATGTATGTGACAGAATGGGAGCTATTCATGATGAAAAAGCATGAGAGCATCACCGAAATGATGAATAGGCTCCTATCCATTGTCACAAACATGAAGAAATTCGGAAGGACTCTCACAAACTATAAGGTAAACACAAAAATCCTCAAAACTCTTCCTTTAGATAAATTTGGTGCTAGAGTGTGCAACATCTAAGAGTCCAATCCAGAGATTGGGAAGGTTTCAACTGACGTGTTGATAAGAAAACTCTTAACTCATGAGTTGACCTTACAAAAAGATAAGCAAATGATGAAACTAAGAGGCAAAGGAGATAAACCAAAAAAGAAAGAACTTGGGCTCTCAAATTCTCAACAAAGGAGAAGGAGGTAGAAATTACCTTAAGTGATGAAGAAAGTGACATGGAAGAAGACGAGCTAACAATGCTCTCAAGAAGGTCAAAGGAGTTGATCAAAAAAAGAAAAGAAAGTAAAAGCTTTAAGAAGACAACTTTTAGTCTAAGAAAAAGATCCAACGATGTCACTTGCTATGAATGTGGCAAGCAAGGCCATATCAAGTACGATTGTCCCAAATTAAAAAAGAAGAAGAAATGGCACAAGGAGAAGAAGAAGAGTTTTTCAGCCACTTAGGATGACAGCTCAAGTGAAGAAGAGGAAGGAGAAGTTGCCAACATTTATTTTATGGCACAAGAAGATTCTACAAATGAGGTAAGTACCTCTTTCTATTCTCATTTTGATTTTGAATTTGATGAGATAGATGAAGAGCTTCTATTGGCTTTAGCTATAAGATGTGACAAATACAAGTCACAAATGAAATCTTACAAAAAAAGTCAAAAAATTAAAGGATGATTATAATTCCCTCAATGACATTATAAGAGAATTAAGAGCATCTAATGATGTGCTAAAAAATATATGGATAGTCTTTCTATATCATCTTCTTCAATGGCTTCATTAAGAAAGAAGAATGACATTCTAAAGGGAGAAGTCATTGAGCTTAGAAGCTCAATCTCTAAATCCATAAAGGAAAAGAAGCCTTGGACACACTAATTATGTCATAAAGACCACCACTAATTAGACATGGTATAGGCTTCAATGGAGCCTCCTCATCATCTCAAACCACATTTGTTAGATCTTCAGAACCTCAAACCTCAAGAGTTGAGGTAATTGGGAAGAAAGGTGCCCCTAGCACTAAGCCTCCTAAGCCTAAGAGGGAAGGGAAGTCTCCCCCGAGCTCAAGAGCTAAGACTGAAAGAGCTAACCATGCCTACATGTACAATAAACAATATGCTCACTCTCATAAGAAATTCTCTACTCCTACTCATCATACATGTGCATGTATGCTTTCACATAGTCAAGGTATGAGAAGGCCTCATACTCATACTAAATTTATGCATAGGAGAAAGACTCCTAAGTTTAAGCTCTAATGTCATTATTGCATGAGATTTGGACACATCAATATTCATTGTTATATTAGGAAGGCTCATCTCAAATTAGAGGACCCTTCATCTCATAACACCCTAGGACCCAAGTATGCTTGGGTACCTAAGAAAAGGTAACTCACTTTTGTTGTGTAGGGGAGTGTGGCAGCCACCAAATCAAATAATTGGCATGTGGATAATGGATGTTCCAAGCATATGACTAGAAATAAAAAGCTATTCATGACATTGAAAGAAAAAAAAGGTGGAGATGTAACATTTGATAACAATGCCAAGGGTAAGGTAATTGGCATTGGAACCATTGATAAGAATGGTTGCTCTTTAATTGATAATGTTTTATTAGGTAGTGGCTTACAACATAATTTGTTAAGTATAAGTCAATTGTGTGATAAAGGTAATAAAGTCACCTTTGATCCTAAGGAATGCCGAGTCACCACATTGGTGGATGATGAGGTTATTTTCATGGGTGAAAGCAATAACAATACCTACTCAATTGACTTAGACAATTTGGCTAACCAATCTTTTAAGTGTCTTATGTCTTTGAGCAATGAACCTTGGTTGTGGCATAGAAGGCTTGGACATACAAGCATGGATCTTCTACAAAGCCTATCCAAAGGAAAGTTAGTGGAAGGACTTCCAAAGATAAATATTTCTAAAGACAAGACATGTGGTCCTTGCCAAATGGGGAAGCAACACCATGCCTCTCACAAAACCAAAAATGTTGTAAGTTCAACTAGACCTCTTCAACTTATTCATATGGACTTTATAGGACCCACTAGAAGTGCTAGCTTAGGTGGAAAGCATTATGCACTAGTCCTAGTAGATGACTACTTTAGGTTTACATGGACATCTTTTCTAGCTCATAAGAATGATACCTTTGATGCTTTCAAAATTTTTGCAAAAAGGGTTCAAAATGAAAAAGGTTACTTCAAAAAGGGTTCAAAATGAAAAAGGTTACTTCATATCATCTGTTATAAGTGACCATGGAAAGGAATTTCAAAATGAGTCATTTGAAAATTATTGTTTGGAGAATGAATTTTTTCATAAATTTTTAACTCCTAGAACACCACAATAAAATGGTGTTGTAGAGAGGAAAAATAGAACATTCGTAGAAATGGCTGGAATAATGCTTAATGAGTATTTTTTACCAAATTGCTTTTGGACCGAAGCCATTAATATTGCATGTTATATTGCAAATAGAGTTTTTAAAAGACCCATTCTCAATGAAACATCTTATGAAATATGGAATCGTAGAAAACCTAAGATATCATACCTTAGAGTATATGGATGTAAGTGTTATATTTTGAAAACCAAGGATAATCTTGGGAAATTTGATTCAAAAATCAATGGAGGTAACTTCTTAGGATATTCCACCTCAAGCAAAGCATATAAAGTCTTTAATAAGAGTTCAATGGTAATTGAAGAGTTTATGAATGTTGTTTTTGATGAATCTAGTAAACTTGATATTGGGAAAAATGTTTTTGTTGATGATCTTGTAGGTGACTTTGAGAAGTTGGAATTAAAAAATTCTACAAGAAAAGAAGATAAGGAAGAAGATGATTCATCAAGAGTAGATGAAAACCAACAACATCAACAACAAGTAGAGCCAAGCCAATATCTACCTAAGGATTAAAGATTTTCTAAGTATCACCCTAAGGACTTGATCATTGGTGATACCTCCAAGGGTGTAAGTACTAGATCACAACTCAATCTTTTAGATAATAATCTTGCATTTGTTTCTCAACTTAAGCTAAAATCAATTGATGAGGCTCTTGATGATGAAATTTAGGTACTTGCTGTGTAAGAGGAACTCAACCAATTTGAGAGAAACAAGATATGAGAACTTGTCCCTAGGCCTAAAGTACACCCAATTATAAGATGTAGGTGGGTGTTTAGGAATAAGTTAGATGAACAAGGTATCATCACTAGGAATAAAGCTAGATTGGTTACTAAGGAATACAACCAAGAGGAAGGCATAAATTATGATGAAACTTTTGTCCCCGTAGCAAGATTAGAGGCCATTAGGATTCTTTTAGCCTTTGGATGTCACATGAATTTTAAACTCTTTCAAATGGATGTGAAAAGTGCATTTTTGAATGGAATCATTGAGGAGGAAGTCTATGTTGAATAACCTCCTGGTTTTGAGTCACATTGTTTTCCAAACCATGTTTTTAAATTGAACAAAGCCTTATATGGTTTGAAACAAGATCCAAGAGCTTGGCATGAAAGGCTTAGTTCATTTCTTTTGAAAAATGATTTTGAAAAAAGGAAATGTGGACACCACACTATTTGTTAAAAAGCACAAACATGACACATTAATTATTCAAATCTATGTTGATGATATCAATTTTGGTGCTACTAATAAATCTCTTTGTGAGGATTTTGCTAAGTGTATGAATAGGGAATTCAAAATGAGCATGATGAGAGAGCTTAAGTTCTTTCTTGATCTATAAATCAAGCAAACTAGAAAAGAGATCTTCATCAACTAAGCCAAATGCACAAGGGAGATACTCAAGAATTTGGCATGGATGGTTAAAAGTAGCTAAAACCTTAATGAGTGGTACCATCAAGCTAGATAAGGATGAATCAGGTAAGATGGTAGATGAAAAGAGATATTGAGGTATGATCGGTTCTCTACTTTATCTTACTACTTCTAGGCTAAATATCATGTTTAGTATTTGTATGTGTGTTCGGTTCCAATCCTCTCCCAAAGAATCTCATTTGAATGCTATTAAGAGGATTTTTAAATATTTGCATGACACAATTCACTTAGGGTTATGGTATCCTAAAGATTCTTCCTTTAGCCTTGTAGGATATTTGGGTGCGGATTATGCAGGTAGCTTATTAGATAGAAAAAGCACTTTTTGGACTTGCCAATTTATAGGAGAATACCTAGTTTCTTGGTTTAGTAAAAAGCAAGTGTCGATTGCCTTATCCACCATGGAAGCCGAGTATGTTGCAGCGGGTTGTTGTTGCACCCAAGTCCTTTAGATGAAACAATAATTAAAGGATTTTGGCAAAGTGATTGATCACATTCCTATTAAATGTGATAACACTAGTGCTATCAATCTATCTAAGAATCCCATCCAACATTCTAGGAGCAAACACATAGATATTAGACATCATTTTCTTAGAGATCATGTGCAAAAGGGTGATGTTGTGTTAGAATTTATTGACACAAATCATCAACTTGCAAATATTTTCACTAAACCTCTAAATGAAGAGAGAATGAACTTCATTAAAAGAGAATTGGGAATGCTTGATGGAAGCTCCCTAAAGTGAAAATTTTGATCTTATGTATGAATGCTATATGTGTTGTTTGTTAATTATATGCCTTATATTTCTGTATGACATTTTCTTTGTGGATCAAAATTTTGATTCTTTCAAAACTTGGTTTCTCATTCTTATCGTTGCTGACTTATAATTCATGGTCGCTATCCTTCCTTCACGGTTGCGAATTTCAAGTCAAAATCACTCGACTGCCAAACATCAAATCGCGGTCACAAAATTTCTGCTCCACTGCAAATTTTGGTCAATTTTTTCAAAGTTTTGACCATTGAGGCGTATATTCCCGAGGAAAATTTATTTGTTACTCAGAATTTCTGAAATTGGCGGTCGTGACTCATTATTTCGCAGGCACAAATTTAGGTAACTACCTAGCAATTAATTGATTTGATGGCCAACCTTTTCAAACTTTTCATTAAACCTTTTCTAGCCATTTGTATACCCTTTTATGGCTATATAAAGCCTCCAAATAGTGATTTTCATCACTTCATCATATTCTCAAACTCTCTTACTTTTAGAGCTATCAAATTTTTCCAAATTCTCTTCATCCCTTGCAATGGCCCTAAAGAAGATCACAAGAGCAGAAAAAGGAAAGGGAGTGGCTCAACCCCCTGCACTCCAACTCATGAAGGGAGTCACTAAGGAGAAGAAAGAAAGGTACAAAGCTAATTCCTCCAAGATTATCCTCCCTAATAGGATCCCCTCCACTTTTCAGTTAGAAACCTTGGGCACCAAAAATGAAATTCGTGTTTTTCTCTCAAACCTTGACTGGAATGAGTTCATCTTTCGAGATGAACCTGGATACGAAGAAGTTGTGCAAGAATTCATGTGCACAGTCCAATTTGGTCGCAAAGTCGAATCTCCTGTGGGTTAATACGACTTAGTATTCTGGGCCTTTGGTGATCCTTTCTACATAACTTTTAAACAATTTTCTTTTTTTTTTTTCAATTTACAAATTAAAGAAAACATCCATTTCATAATCTCTGCGCTTGATGTTATCTATAACGAGTTTTGGTCGAAAATCTCTATTGAAACCAAACACGACCCTCACTCATCTTTAGCCAAACACATTAAATCCCTACCCCTTTGGATACTCCACCGTATCATCACCTTTTTCATAAATGCAAGAGGTGATGGTAATGAGAAAGTGTCCCAAAAAGACTTGGCATTCCTTTTATGCCTTGTCAAAAATAAGCCCATACAAACTGGCTGATATCTTGTGGATCAATTGATTCACATAAGTACCAAACCCAAAAGTCAATTCCTTTTGCCTTCACACATCACTGCCATTTATCATTTCATTAGAACCCTTGATGAGGAAAAAGAAAAAGTCCTCACCAAGAAGCTTCTTCTTTCCCAAAATTTTCTTGACCTCACTTACCTTATAAATGCCAAAGCCATACACCTGGATACTTATGCCTACAACCTGGGTGCATTTGGGGCCAAGAAAATGGAAACTTCACAAGCTTTTAAGAGGTAGATGCTCCATATTGAAGAAGGAGCAATTTTAGTCCCTCCTCCTCAACCAAAACCCAAGTCCAAGTTATCTCTTGCCACCATTAATCAAAAATTGGACAAGATGATGAGAATGTTGAAAAGAAGATTCCTATATCTCTCACATCTTCATAGTGATATGGTGGAACTTCAAGAGAAGTTAAGGGGTTTCTCTTTGTCATCTTCTGTACTACACCAAATTTGAAGATACATAAGATGAAGATGGCAATGAAGATGTTGAGGATGGGAATTAAGCAGAAGGAGCCACACATAAGCAAGAGGAAGAAACTTCTAGAGATTATAATGATTCTCTAACCTTTTAGATTAGGGATCCTTTATATGTTCTTGTTTTTATTTGTGTTTATGTTTAAAAATATTATGATCCTACAGTTATAAATACATAAATTTGTGTTTCTTTGAAAATTCTTGTCTTATATGATTGATAAACTTTATCTTTATGATTTGCATTCTTATTTTGCTCTTTATGTACACTTATGCTTGTTTGCATTTCCCTTTTACACCCTCATTTTGATCTTGCCAAATGAGGAGAGATAGAAACTAAAAACAATTTAAGTATAAGAGGGAGAGAAAATAATTTGCAAAAAATAGCATAAGTTGAGGGGGAAGCATAAAACTTTCATACTTAGGAAATTTTACCTTAAGTATTCATTAAATCATACTACACTCCAACTTCATATTTCTGCATTATCTTCCCTTTGGATCAATCTAAGTTGTCAAAATAAAAAATGGGGAGATTGTTAGACTAGGATGGTTAATCCTAAGTCTTGGATCTCTTTTGATCTTAACAAAAGAGATTGATCAATTCTAATGTTTCAATTAAGTGTTATTTTGCATATTTTAGTTAGTTTATAAAATGAAAGTTGGATAGAGTTCATAATCTCTAAAGAAAGCAAAGTGTCTCCTAATTCGTAACTGCAACTTCAAATATCATGACTGCCACTTAGCTTAAGACAGGTTGAAAATTAGACAGGGGAATTCGCAGGCCATTTATTTGCCTCGATTTATCCAAAGATAGGAGTGCCAAAGTTACAGACAAATTCGCGATGAGTGTCGCATCTCAGTCACAACCGCGACTTTCAAAGTAACTCAAGAGGCAATTAAGTCCATAACCATAACATGACAAGTGTCCTAAATGTTCGTTGAAAGACAAAAATCATGATGGCAACTTGTGGGTAGCGACCACGATTCATGAAAAAGAAAATGGACATTTTGACAGACGAATTAATGTCCTAAGTCACGCCCTATACAAGAAAAATTACAACCACTACTTTTATGAGCAGGTTAAAGACCACAACTATATTTTCCTGGTGAACCAATGAGAAGATGACACATGGACTAGCCATTAGACATAAACGAGGATTTCAGTCGCAAGTTTTGGCTCCTGTATGGAAATTGGAAAATCGTGACCGTGAAAGAGTAGTAACGACCACAAATGAAGCCTGACAAGCATTTATGCAAAATCTACTTGGCATACTTTAGGGATTTGCTACCAGTTTTATTGCAACGTCTCTCTGGTGGGTAAAGGCTATAAATACCTTACCAAACAAATGTAAATGAAAGAGAATTCATTAATTTGTAAGTCAAAACTCTTACAATTTTGTTACTCAGTCTTTTATATTCTTTAAGTGATTATTGGGTGTGAGCATTAAACACCAGTTGTAAAGGTTGTAGTGTGAGCCTATAAAAATACTAAAGAGAGGTTGTTGTGTAAGCTTTAAAAACACATAGTGTAAAGGTTGGTGTGTGAGCCTTAAAAACACATTAAGTTATTGTGTAGTCTAAAAGTTGTTGTGTGAGCCTTGAAAACACATGTAAAAGTTAGGTGTGAGCTTAGAAACACCATTTGAAGTTAGTGGAACACCCAATTACGGAGAATTGGGGAGTGGACACAGGGTCAATTATACTCGAACCACTGTAAATCGTGTGCCTCATTTTTTACTCTTCTTTATCCCTTTGCTTCTAAATTTTTTTATACACCAATTCAACCCCCCTTCTTGGTGCTTAGGGCCAACAAGAACTAATCATTAGTGATAGGTCTAAGGATATAAGTACTAGATCTCAACTTAATTCTTTAGATAATAATCTTGCATTTATTTCTCAATTTGAGCCAAAATTTATTGATGAGGCTCTTGATGATGAGAGTTGGGTAATTACTATGCAAGAGGAACTTAACCAATTTGAGAGAAACAATGTATGAGAACTTGTACTTAGGCCTAAGGAACACCTTATTGTAGGATGCAAGTGAGTGTTTAGGAATAAGTTAGATGAGTAAGGTTTCATTACTAGAAACAAGGCTAGATTGGTTGCTAAGGGGTACAACTAAAAGGAAGGCATTGGCTATGATGAAACCTACGCTCTTGTAACAAGGTTAGAGGCCATTAGGATTCTTTTAACATATACATGTCACATGAATTTCAAACTTTTTCAAATGGATGTTAAAAGTGCTTTTTAAATGGTCTCATTGAGGAGGAAGTTTATATTAAACAAGCTCCTAGTTTTGAATCTCATAGCTTTCTAAATCATGTTTTTAAGTTAAATAGAGCCTTGTATGGTTTAAAACAAGCTCTAAGAGCTTGGTACGAAAGTCTTAGTTCATTTCTTTTGCAAAATAATTTTGAAAGAGGGAATGTTGATACAACTTTGTTTGTTAAAAGGCACAATTATGACACACTCATTGTGTAAATATATGTTGATAATATTATATTTAGTGCTACTAATGAATCTTTTTATAAGGATTTTGCTAAGTGTATGTCTAAGGAATTTGAGATGAGCATGATGGGAGAGCTTAAATTCTTTTTTGGCCTATAAATCAAATAAATCAAAAAAGGGATTTTCATCAACCAAATAAATCAAAAAAGGGATTTTCATCAACCAAACCAAGTACACAAGGGATATACTTAAGAAATTTGGCATGGATGGGTGTAAAGTAGCAAAGACACTAATGAGTACTACCATCAAACTAGACAAGGATGAATTGGGTAAGTCTGTTGATGAAAAAGATATCGTGGTATGATTAGTTCTCTACTCTATCTCACTGCCTCTAGACTCGATATCATGTTTAGTGTATGCATGTGTGCTAGATTTCAATCTTGCCTTAAAGAATTGCATTTTAATGCTGTTAAAAGGATTTTTAAATATTTGCATGGCACATTGTATTTAGGTTTACGGTATCCTAGAAATTGATCCTTTAGCCTTATAGGATATTCAGATGCAGATTATGCCAGTAGATTACTGGATAAAAAGAGCACTTTTGGAACTTGCCAATTCGTAGGAGAATGCTTAGTGTTTTGGTTTAGTAAAAAGTAAGTTTCAGTTGCCTTATCTACTGACGAAGCAAAATATATAGTTGCGGGTTATTGTTGCACCTAAGTTCTTTGGATGAAACAATAATTAAAGGATTATGACAAAGTTGGTGATCATGTTCCCATCAAATGTTACAATACTAGTGCAATAAATCTTTCAAAGAATCCCATCCAACACTTTAGGAGTAAGCATATTGACATTAGGCATAATTTTCTTAGATATCATGTCCAAAATGTGATGTAGCATTGGAGTTTATAGACAGTAATCATCAACTTACAAATATTTTCACTAAACCTCTCAATGAAGAAAGAATGAACTTCATTGAGAGAGAGTTGGGAATGCTTGATGGAAGCTCCCTGGAGTGAAAATTGGTTCTTTTAGAATGTTCTTTTTTTGGTGAATTATTTTAAATGAGTGATTATTGTAGTTGATGAATGTGTAGTATACCTCTTTAGATGTCTTACTTCTTTAATGCAAATGTGCTTCTCTATGCCATTTTGCATGAATTAAACATCAATATATTGAGTGGATCATATCTTAGAAGGTCAAATCTTATCTCTTCATAATTTCTTTTCTTGCCTTGCAATTGACAGTCGTTTGCTTCTTTTTTCATGATCGTGATTTATAGGCACTTGTCAATCCTTTTGTCATCCATCATTTCACGATGGCTATATCTATTCTCCACTGTAAATTTTTTCAACATTCAAAAGTTTTGATTGTTGACTCCATCAATTTTCGAGGAATTTTTGTACATTGCTTAGGTTTTTTGTAATTAGCAGTTGTGACTTGCAGTTTGAGGTCACGAATTAGAGTAATTGCCAAACATTAATTGATTTGACTGCTAACCGATGACATCCCCTCATTAATTGCAAATTTGACCATTTCTTAACATTTTTGTACCTATTCTTTGCCTATTTAAACCCTTATAACAATGTTTTGACTCACATTTGTGCAATTACTTCATCTTTTTTCATTCTTTTATGTCAAACCTTCTTCATATCCTATCTCAGCTCAAATGGCTCCAAAGAAGGCTTTCAGGGTAGAGAAAAGGAAGTGTATAGCCCAAACCTATGGTCCTCCTGCCCTTCATTTGATGAAAGGGATCACTAAGGAAGAAAAGGATCGATATAAAGCCAATTCTTCCAAAATGGCTAACCAAATAAGATTCCCTCAAACTTTCTCCTTGAATCCCTTAGAATGAAGGATGAAATTCATGCCTACCTCTTTAATCTGGGCTAGAATGAGTTCATCTTTAGAGATGAACCCAACTACAAAGAAATAGTTTAGGAATTCATATGCATCGTCACTTTGAGACAAAGAGCAGAATCTCGAGTAGGTCATTATGGGCTAATTTTCTAGGCTTTTGGGGGATCCCTTCTTTATTACTTTTGACCAACTTTCCAAACTCTTCAATATTTAAGTGGGGGATGATATTCCTTCCATCATCTCCGCACTTGATATCATATACTTTAAGTCTTGGTCCGAGGTTCGAGATATCTATTGAAACCAAACAATACCCCAAAACCTCCTTTGCCAAATATATTCTAACACTTCATAATTAGCTTCTTCATCATATCATCTCCTTCTTTGTCAACGCAAGGGGTAATGGTAACGAGAAGCTCTCTCAAAAGGACATAGCCTTTCTTTTTTGCTTAACTAAGAACAAGCCTACCCAAACCGGCCGATACCTTATGGATCAATTGATTCACATAAGTACTAAGCCAAAAAACTAATTTCTTTTACCCTCTCATGTCATTGTAATTTATCATTATGTGGGTGCAACCATTGAGGAAAATTAGAAATTCTACACCAAAAAGTACTTGCCAACCTACAACTTTCTTAACTTGCCTTACATTGTAAATACCAAGGCCGTACATCCTGATTCCTACACATACAACTTGGTTCATTTGGGGCTAAGAAGCTAAAAACTTCTCAAACCTTAAAGAGGAAGAGGTTTGCCATAAAAAAGGGTGGTGCTCAATCAATTCCACCTCCCCAGCCTAAGTCTAAAACTAAATCCTCTGTAATCTCTTTCTCCTCAAGCGACAAGAAACTAAATAAAGTTATAAGGATGATCAAAAGAAGATTTCTTCTACTCTCCCACCTCTATAGTGATTTGGTGGATCTTCAAGAGAAGGTAGGTGCTATTCCTTGCCATCTCCTTGATTTTGAGGATTGGAAGGACACTCCTGAAGAAGAAGATGATCAAGAAGTAAAGGAAAGTGATGAAGCATAAGGAGGAGGTACAGATGAAGAAATTGCTGACTCAAGAGATGATGATAGCTCTTCAACATTCTAGCTTTTTCTTAGATTTTTAGTATTTTTCTTTTATTTCTTTTATTTCTCTTATAAGTATGTGATCCCACAGTTTCTTATGAATAAAAGTGTTGTTTCCTTTGTAATTATTGCTTCGTATACTTACTTGTCCTGTGTGATTGCTCAATACTTGTTTCCTATACTTATTTATCATATATGATTGTTTTCTTTCAATTTATGCTTCACATATTTGTAACCTATGCAATTTTTGTTCAATTTTAAGGTTAACTCTTTTTTTGATCTTGCCAAAGGGGGAGAGAAATAGTAGTAAAAGAACTTGCATGGCTTATTATCAAAGGAAGCATAAGTTGAAGGGGAGCAATAAGTCATGTAAGTTCTTTTACTACTATTAAGTAATCTAATTCAATATACATCATATACATCTTTGATAAACTTACTTGATCAATAAAGTATTTTGTTAAAATTGTTGACATCTCAACTTCACACTAATGCAATTCTTTTTCCTTATGTAAAATCAATCTAAGTTGTCAAAATAAAAAATGGAGAGATTATTGGACTAGGTTCATCAAACCTAAGGCAAAGGCCTCTTTTGATCTTGACAATGAAGATTGATTGGTACTAATGTCTTGTTTAAGTGTTGTTTTTGCAGTTTCTAAGTTAGGTTTGCATTAGAAGTTAGATGGAAGTCTAAATCTCCAGCATTAAGTAAGCATCCAAATTCATGGTCAGGATCCTCTATATCGCGATCACGACCCTGCAACAAGGATGGATGAACTTGGATTGGATGAATTCGTAGAGGAAATTGTAGCCGCAATCTAATCGGGGAAGACTTGAATTGTACATAGAGAGATTCACGGTGGTTTTTGCATCTTGAGTCAAGTCCGCAGATTTTATAGCTGAATGGAGGGAACTGAGTCTGCAACCTTAACATTCCAAGTGTCCAAGATGACCATTAGGATATCAAAATTTATGAGAGCGAATAACCTATCGTGACTGCAACCCAAGAGAGTGATTTTTCCTCACTAAATAATAGGATTCGTGGTCCCTATTATGCCTAAGACGTATCTCAATTGTGATCGCGACTTTTGGTTGGTTAGTCAAACACAATGACTATATTTCTTGGAACACCAATAGCAGTATACCATGTGGACTAACCTTTAGACATAAAACAGGGTTCTCTACCATGATCTCTATTTTTCTAGTATAAATTGGAAATTCACAAACGTGAAATGCTAGTCACAATCACAAATTCAATTTGATATGCATTAAATGTAAAATTTGCCTAGATTAACTTAGAGATTTAGTCATAGTTTGTTCGTAATGTCTCTTTGGTAGGTGTTGCCTATAAATAATCCACCAAATAGACATGAATAAAAGAGAATTTCATTAATTATAACCAAACTCTTACAAATTTACTTCATAACTTCTTATTCTTTGATTATGAGTTATTATTATTGGGTGTAAGCATTAAACACCAATGTACTTAGATTGAGAGTTAGCCTAACTATCAAAACTCTTCTATTAGGTTAAAGTGTAAGCATGTGTAAAACACTTGAGTGAGGTTTTGTGTGAGCCTTGAAACATAACTTGTAGGGTTGTGTGCGAGCCATCAAAACATATTATATAAGTTTGGTGTGAGCTTGGAAACACCATTTTAAGTTGAGTGAAACACCTAATTATGAAGAATTGGGAAATGTATATAGGGCTTGTTAATACCTAAACCACTATAAACATTGTGTGTTCTTTCTTTCTACTCTTTTTCCAATCTCTAAACACCATATCATCCCTCTAAAATTTTTAGTTTCCCATCAATTCAACCCCCCTTATTGGTGCTTAAAGGCTAACAGTTATAATAGATCACGTTACTTCCCCTCTATTTCAAAATTTCATGGACTTTTAGAACAAGTTATACATACCAAGTTCTTTTCAAGATAAAATTTCACATATATTACACATGCATTACATTTTCCTAGGTCTGCTTTCTCATGCTTTGTCATTCCTTCTCCCCTGACTTATTTACTTATACTATTATTTTTCTTTGGTGTTTCTCCCCTTTAGTCATTATCAAAAAGCAATACTAGGTATGTCAATAACAAAGGAAATGAAATCTCAAATAATAATATAAGCAAAGAGAGAAAAATATTTATAACATTAAAGAGATGTTGTCCTTTACAACAACATTTTTTGAGAAAACAAAGATAAAATAAATGAAACAAAGGTAAAATATACAACATGAGATGAAAGAGATAATTAGAGGTGAGGGTTCTAAGAATGGTTCTAAGGTTTGTCCTTGGGCTCTGTTGTTGCATTTGACTCTGTAGGAGTAGTTAGACTTTTTGATTGCAAATTTAACCCTTCCATTATCCAATCTAAGGTCTGATTGACATTTTTCATATCCCTTTGAAGTTTTTATACCTTTTGGTCAAGAGAGATAGTGAAGGAATTAACCTATTGAACAACACTAGAGATGGTTGCCAGTTGATCAAGGATCTTTTGCTTAAAGTATGTGAGAGAAGTAGTTGTAGCACTAGGAGGAACATAAGCACTTGTTCCGATCTCTTCCATAGTAGCAATCCTTGCTCTTATGGCTTCCTCAACATCCTCATCTTCTTGCTCTTATTTAAGTAATTATCCTTCTTTTAGCGTTCTCCTTATTAGGCTAGAGTTGAGCCTTTGAAGGATCCCCATGCTCAATAACAACTTTTCACAAATCGATTCATTGTGTGGCAGTTTCTCCAACACAATGTCCCTTCCTCAAGTTGTTCTTTTGTTGAGGGAATAACCTTTACATACTTGGCAATCCTGGTTATGTAATGCCCATCACAAACTCATTCCCTTTGTCTACTTAACCATATATTAACCATATATCCTTTGCATTTGTTGATCCTTTACTTATTTTTCATGCATTAGAGATAGAATAAGTTTGTGATAGTGTAATTTCCATTAGATTATGCCCTGCCATTAATATTCTAGATTATGAATCGGTGAGCTATGTTTAAGGCTTAGCTTTTTATCTTTAATGCCTTGTTGTTATTATTGTTGTAATTGCTCTTCCCATCCGTGATTGGCTTCTAAAATTGGTTTAATCCATTTTGAAAGAGGAACAATGCCCTGTTATTCCAATAATGGTGGCATCAAAGCATTTCGCCAACTCATTTGGCCTTAAGGTGTATTTTTTCCCTAAAAAGTCTGAAGTTGATCATACCTTCCTATGCATATACGTGGTAATCACTTCCCAGAACTTCTAAGGTGGTCATAAATTCAATTGTGAGCTCCAGATAGAAGGGCTCTTTTATGTTACAAAAAAAATTCCCACCCTATCCTTGTCATAAGTTCTTCCACTTATTCTACCAATTCATACCTCTGTAAATCTCCCCATTCAAAAAATTTACCTCTTTCAGTATGTCTTTGACGATTTGAGGGTCAATTCTTTCTCATTCTCTATTTTAAGATGGATTTTTTTATAGAACAAGAGGGGTTTGCTTTGTTTCTGTCTCCTTCCCTTTTCCCTTTGATTCTAGATAGATTTGGATTTCTTCAAGGATTAAGGTGCTAAGGATAGTTCAAATGTCCTTTTCTTATGTTGTGCTAGCATTAAGGCTAAGTTTCCTTAGTTTCTGAGATTGAATAGGAGGTTTGAGGGTTTTCCTAGCTGGTTGCTTATATCTCTTGACTAATTCAGTTTTTAGTGCCATTTGGTTTAGTGTTTAATGATAGTTGCAAGTGAAAAGCAAAATAAATAGTAGCAAATGCATATAGAGAGAGAGAGTGAAAACCAAAACATAGTAAAAATAAATGTAAAATAACTTTAGGGTTTAGGGGGTTTATATAAGAGTTTAAAGAGTTCATTGTTTCTTTAAAAATTATGACTATTGTGATTATTCAACAACTGTTGTGATTAAAAGACATGACCGTTAGCTTGATCAAGTGAGTGTTCTTCATTCAACGATGATGATTGCTCACAACGCCCATTGGGTGAAGAACAACGATTATTAGAAATTCACAATGATCGTAAGGATATACCAAAGCTAAAATAGTCGTTAGCCATGTTTTCCAGAACAAAACTAAGTTTAAAATGGATTTTACAAATCAATAAACATTTTGAAAACTTAATTGATGTAAAATATTAATCAAACTTAATGATATAGTCATAAATTCTTTTTATATAGGGATATTTATTCAAGATAATATATAATTAAAATTATTAGCTTATTGAGTCTAAAGACTTTAATGGTAATCATTTCAAGGAAAAGTCAAGCAATATATCAATCATCACCAAGCAACAATTAAACATGAATTATCAAAGGTGAAAGGGAAGAACCTATTTATGTTAACTCAATGTACTTCCATCAATCATTCTAAGTTCTCTTTTGATGAATTGCATCCTTTCATCACAAAGAGGTTTAATGAAAATATCTACTAATTGATGGTTAGTATCAACAAATTTCAATATAATATCACCATTATTAACATGATCCCTGAGGAAGTGATGTCTTATATCTATATGCTTACACCTAGAGTGCTGAATGGGATTCCTAGACAAGTAGATGGCACTAGTGTTATCACATTTGATGGCTACTGGATTTACAATAACCTTATAATCAAGAAGTTATTATTTCATCTATAGGATTTGAGCACAAACAAGACCTGCTACCACATACTCAGCTTTAGCAGTGGACAAAGTAACTAAATTTTGCTTTTTGCTACTCCAAGACATTAAACTTTCATCAAGTAATTGACATGAGGTTGAAGTGCTTCTTCCATCTAGGGTACCTCCAATAAAATCAACATTTAAAAATGCATTTAACTCCAACGAAGAACTATTAGATACCAAAGTCCTAAGTTAGAAATACTAATAACGTATTTGAGTATGTGTTTTACAGCGTGCATATGAGACTCTTTAGGATTAGACTGATATCTTGCACATAAACACACACTAAACATAATGTCAGGCCTAGATGCTATTAGATAGAGAAGATTAGCAATCATAACTCTATATAGCTTTTGATCCATAACCTTACTATGTTTATCTGCGCTTAGCTTGATGTTGGTGCTCATTGAAGTTTTAAATGGTTTGTTATTCTCCTTGCCAAATCTTTTGATTAGTTCCCTTGTGTATTAGGTTTGGTTGATAAATATTACCTCTTTTCCTTGTTTGATTTGTAATATGAGAAAGAACTTGAGTTCTCCCATCATACTCATCTCAAATTCACTTTTCATTACTTTGGAAAATTCTTCACATAAGCAAACATTAGTGGCACCAAAAATGATGTCATCAACATATATTTGTACAAGTAATAAGTTTCCATTCATTTCTCTAGAAAATAGTGTTGTCTCTACTAACCCTTTGGAAAACCTTTTATTTACAAGAAAGTTGTTCAACCTTTCATACCAAGCTCTTGGAGCTTGCTTGAAGCCTTATAACATTTTAGCGAGCTTGAACTCATGGTTAGGAAAGCAATGGCTTTCAAAACTAGGGAGATTGTTCAACATATACTTCTTCATTAATGTAGCCATTAAGGAAGACACTCTTGACATCCATTTGATATAATTTAAAATTCATATGAGATGCAAATGTAAGTAAAATCCTAATAGCTTCCAACTTTGCTACTGGAGCAAAAGTTTCATTAAAGTTAATTCCGTCTTCTTGGTTATAGCCTTTGGCTACTAACCAAGCCTTATTTCTAACTTTGGTTCCATGCTCATCAAGCTTATTCCTAAAGACCCATTTGGTTCCAATAATGGAATATTTTTAAAGTCTAGGAACTAAGTTCCATACTTGGTTCTTTTCAAACTGATTGAGTTCATCTTGCATAACAAGTAGCCAATGTTAATCTTTTATGGCCTCATCTATGGTCTTGGGCTTAATAAAGGAAACAAAAGCAAGATTAACGCTTACATTTCTAAATGATGAACTAGTAGTTACCCTACTTGAAGGATCTCCAATGATGAGATCTCTTAAATGATCGTTTTTGAAGATCTAATCCCTTTCCAGTTGAGTTTGCTCTTCATTTGGAGTGGGAAGAGGTTTATTTGAATTTTTTTCACTTCTCATCTCTTGTGGCTAGTCTACATTATACTCTTATTTTTCAATATTCAGCTCACTCATGAGACCTGCAAGATCATCAATATCTTTTATTCTTGAAGAAGCAGGGTTATATTTATCAAAAACAACATGCATAGACTCCTCAACAACAAGTGTTCTTTTGTTGAAGACTCTATACCCTTTGCTGGTAGTAGAGTATCCAAGGATAATTACTTCATCAGATTTGGAGTCAAATTTGTTAAGGTTGTCGTTAGTGGTTAGAATAAAACACTTGCAACCAAAGAGTCTAAAATATGCAATCTTAGGCTTCCTATTATTCCATAACTCATAGGGAGTTTATGCAATTTTAGGCTTCCTATTATTCTATAATGCACAGGGAGTTTTCTTTAACAAGGGCCTAACCAAGACTCTATTTAAGACATAATAAGAAATGTTTACAGTTTCAATGATAGTTCTTTATTTTTAAGTATTTTTAGAGCTAGTTTTATTATTAATTGAGTCTAATTTATGAGGAAAATGCCACACAATGTCTCATTTTTGAATGTTATTTTGAGATTTTATAGGAAATCTTGAAAATTAGAGCTGATTAATGAATTATAGGAGTTTTTTAGATGGAATTTTATAGTTTTAGAAGTTCAGGGACTAAATAAAAATTTAATAATCTAAGGACCAGTTCTGATATTTTTTTAAACAGAATTTCAGTCCATTCCTAACACAATTTAGGGAGGATCTATGCAACAAATTTTTAGAGAAGCTTCATCGATTCCTACTAAGAAAAAAGAAGGATTTATTATTATTCCTAATTTGTGGAGGATTCCTAATTGGTGGAAGATGATGTTTTTCCTATTTTAAAGGGGAATATGAGATTATAAACATTTTTTTTTTTGTTGAGGAGGATTAATTTCTGAAGACTTTTTTTTTGTTTATTTTATTTTTCTATAGAGAAGTCCTTTTTTTATTTTTTATTTTTTTGGAGAAGAAGCTGTCCACAAGAGGAGAATTATTGGCCAACCATCAAGCTTGAAGAGAATTGAAGAATACAAGGGTTTTATCATTAAAACTTATCTCTTTTATTTTCCTTTTATTTTGATGTTGGCTAGTAATTCCATTATGGACTTAATTAGTTAGACACTTGGGTATAATGAACCCTAACATGAGTTTTGAATTGTGATTTTCTTTAGATAATATAATATTTTCATTATTTATAGAATTCAATTGTGTTTGCTCTTTATCTCCTTGAATTAATATGTTCGGAATATTGATTCTTGTTTTATAATTCTTTAAATTGATTCTTGTTTTATAATTCTTTAACTTAGGTTGAGAAATCAAGTTATTGAATAGATTTAGCATAATTGAAAGGAGTTGTATGTACCCCTAGAGATAGGATAACATAAATCTTCTGGATTAGGGTCAAACTTAATAGTGAAATTCAAAGAAGTATAATGTAATTTTAGGGGTTTTAATTAGGAAGAGATTCCAATTAATCAACTTAGAATTAGATGTTAATGATCTTGAGTATGATTTTAACATACTAAAGAGATTTCCATGGTTCCAAAAATTTTGAATTAGATTGTATTATTAAAAAATTAATTTCTTAACAAGTCTTAAGGGAATTCAATACTTGAGTGTCATTTGTCATACTAGTCAATTTTTTTCCTACTCTCTAGTTCATATTTTCATTATTCTAGTTTGTGGAATTAATTTATTTTAGTTTTTAATTAATTCACTTAAATTTATCAGTTAAATAATAGAGAAAGAGCTAATACTAGTACTTTTAGTCCTTGAGGGATCGACACTCGATACTCCTACGCTATACTATACTCGATAGATGCACTTGCCTACTCGATCTATAGGTGTTGGCCTCAAACCGTTTCAAGTTTTTGGTGCCGTTGCCGAAGACTAAAATGTTAGTAACACTTTATATCTATTAATTTAGCTAATTTTTATTTTTCGTAATTTTTTTTGTCTCATTTTACCTTTCTTGTTTTAGTTTTGTTTTGGTTTCAACTCTTTTCAGGGAATTTAGCAGTGTATGATTCGAAGCAATACAATTGAGCTAGAACATGAAGATCCTAAAATAGAGATAACTTTATGTCAGAATTTAAGACAAAAGCATTAAGAGAAGATTGAGCATAATCAAGAGATAGTAATCATGGCAGATCATCAAATGACTATGTTTGATTACGCCAAACCCTTTGTGACAGATGTTGGAACAAGCATAATGAGACTTGCTGTTGCAACCAATAATTTTGAAATCAAGCCAAATATCATTCAAATGGTGCAACAGTCAGTACATTTTGATGATTTGCCAAATGAGGATCCAAATTCCCATCTAGCTAATTTATTGGAAATATGCGACACTTTCAAGATCAATAGAGCTATGGATGATGCCATTCATTTAAGGTTATTCCCATTTTCATTAAGGGGAAAAGCCAAATGGTGGTTGAACTCACTTCCTAAAGGTTCTATTACTGTATAGAACCAGATGACAAAGAAGTTCTTGTTGAAGTATTTTCCACCTGTAAAGTCGACAAAATTAAGAAATGATATCTCATTGTTCATTCAATCTGATTCTGAGTCACTTTATGAGACATGGGAATGATTTAAGGATTTGTTAAAGAAGTGCCCATAACATGGGTTGGACACTTAGGTTCAAATTCATACATTCTATTATGGATTGAATCAAATGACTCATCAAATGATAGATGCAGCGACATGAGGTTCTTTTAATAATAAGATACCAGATAAAGCTCAAGCATTGATTGAGGAGATGGCAATCAACAAATATCAGTGGCAAACAAATTCAAGGAGTAACAAACTTGCTGGTATGTATAATCTTGATTCAGTCACTGCTTTGGCAAGTCAGGTTAAAGTTTTAGATAGGAAAATTGATGGATTGGTTTTAGCACCATAAATTGGTCAAGTATTGCAATGTGACTCATGTGGAATGGGACATAAAAGCCAAGATTGTCCTAATATGCTTAGAATGCAACAAGAGCAAGTGGACTATATGGGGAATGTTCCAAGATAACAAAATAACCCCTATAGTAACACCTATAATCCAGTATCGAGAAACCACCCAAATTTCTTGTGGGAGAACCAAGGGCAAAAAAGGAATAATCCTCCACCAGGGTACCAACAACAGCAACAACCACCCTAATAGAAGAAATCAAATTTGAAAAGAGCTAATGACCTATTCATCCAAGCTTTCAATGCTCGACTCCAAGCCCAAGATGCCATTTTGAAGAATCATGAAACAATGTTGAGAAATCAAGGAGCTTCCATCCATAATTTAGAGAATCAAATTAGATAGCTTGCTAAAATGATTTTAGAAAGGCCACAGGGTAGTTTCTTAGTAATACAAAGAAAAATCTTAAGGAACATGTAAAGGCAATCACCTTTAGGAGTGGAAAAGAACTGCAAGCTGGACCTAAAGCTCAAGTCAAAGAGAAAAGTGTGGTAGAAACCCAAGACCAAGGTGATATACGTCCTAAACTGGTCAAGGAATTCAAACCTACTATTCCATATCCTACAAGACTTAAGAAAACATTATGGTAAGTTTCTTGAACTCTTTAAGCAACTCTACATTAACTTACCGTTTATTGAAGCTTTTTCACAGATACCCAAGTATGCAAAATTTTTGAAAGAACTCCTAGCTAATAAGAAGAGACTTGAGGAGTTATCTATAGTGATCCTCAATGAGGAATGTTCGACCATCTTGCAAAACAAGCTACCTTGAAAGCTTAAGATTCATGAAGTTTTACTTTCCCCTGTCTTATTAGTGATTTGACAATTGATAGTGCTTTAGCTGATTTAGGGGCAAGCATAAACCTAATGCCTTACAAATTATTTGCTAAGTTAGGATTAAGGGAGCCTAAACCAACTAAAATGAGCATGCAATTAGTTGATAGGTCAATTAAATACCCTAAAGGTATCATTGAGGATGTGTTGGCGAAGGTAGACAAATTAATTTTTTCAGCTGATTTTGTCATACTTGATATGGATGTCGATGTTGAGCTTCCATTAATTTTGGGTCAACCATTTTGGCTACAGGTAGAGCTTTAATTAATGCTAGTGCGGGTAAATTAGCTTTAAGGGTTAGAGATGAGGAAGTGACCTTTAAAATATATAGTGCTTTTAAACACTCACTTGATCAAAATGACACTTGTTATTTCATTGATTCTATGGATTGTGCTATTTTTGATTATATGTAGATAATTATCTCTTAAGATCCGTTAGAGCATTGTCTTGTTCAAGATGAGGAGATAAGTAAGGAAGAAGGTGTAAGATGTGAGCAAGTAGCCTATCTAGAGGCTAATGAACCAATAATATGGGAGAAAACTTTTAAGGAGATTGATAAGAGTAGGGAGCACAAATTAAAACCATCCATTGAAGACCCACATAAATTAGAATTGAAGAAATTGCCTAAGCATTTGGAGTATGCATTCTTGGGAAAAGATTCAAAACTCCTAGTGATTATAACATTTGATCTGAAAGAGGAGAAAATTGTACTTAAGGAACACAATCGAGTAATTGCTTGGAAGATCTAAAACATAAGAGGAATTAGTCCCTCTTTCTGAACACATAAGATTCTCATAAAGGATGTCTTCAAACCAGTTATGAAACACAAAGGAGACTAAATCCTAACATGAAAGAAGTTGTAAAAGCTGAGGTGATTAAATTACTTGATGCAAGAGTCATTTACCCTATTTCTGACAGTTCGTAGTAGTACCAAAGAAAAGAGGAGTGACAAGTGTCTGAAACGAAAAGAATAAGTTTATTCCCATAAGAACTATCACCAGGAGAAAAAAATGCATTGACTACTGAAAGTTGAAAGATGCCACAAGGAAAAATCACTTTCCTTTACCTTTCATAGATCAAATCCTAGAGAGACTATCAACACATATGTATTATTGCTTTGTATATGGTATATCCGATTACTTTCAAATTCCTATTGCTCCGAAGGACCAAGAAAAGACAATATTTACTTGTCCTGTGCTATGTTTGCTTATCATCGAATGCCTTTTAGATTATGTAATGCACCAACTACTTTTTAGCGATGCATATGGCAATTTTTGATGAACTTTTGGAAAATATTATGGAAGTATTCATGGATGATTTCTTTGTTTTTGGTGACTCTTTTGATCTATGCCTTCATAATTTAGAAAGAGTGCTTAAACGTTATGAGGAGATTTGGTGTTAAATTAGGAAAAATGTCATTTTATGGTGCAAGAGGGTATAATTTTAGGGCATAAAATCTCATGTAATAAGGATGCCTAAAGGTATGTAGAATAATGTGATAATTGTCAACGCTCAGGTAATATCTCTGGCCGTGATGAAATGCCCCAAAACTATATTTTGGCATGTGAAATATTCGATATCTAGGGCATTGACTTCATGGGCCCCTTTCTGACTTCATTTAGAAATAAATACATCCTAGTTGCTATAGATTATGTTTCTAAGTGGGTCGAAGCACAAGCTTTACCCATAAATGATGTTAAGGTTGTAGTTAAGTTCCTTAAGAAACTATTCTCGCATTTTGGTGCACCTCGAGCAATAATAAGTGATAGGGGTGCTCATTTTTGTAATGTGCAATTCGAAAAGTGCTTCACAAGTATGGTATTACACATAGAGTTGCAACTCCATATCACCCTCAAATGAGCAGTCAAGTTGTGGTAGCTAATAGGGATCTCAAATGGATTCTTGAAAAGACGATTGCACAATCTAGGAAAGATTGGTCCCTTAAGTTAGATGATGCTCTTTGGGCTTATAGAACACCGATTGGTACTACTTCGTATAGGTTAATTTATGGAAAAACATGTCATCTGCCTGTAGAGCTTGAGCATAAAGCATATTGGGCTATAAAACTTCTTGATTTTAATATTGATCTTGCAGGTGAGAAGCGAAAACATCAAGTGAATGAACTCGAGGAATGACGAATGATGGCATATGAGAACTTTAAATTGTATAAAGAAAGGGCCAAAAAGTATCACGACAAGAGGTTTCATCAATCCAAGCAATTCAATGAGGGAGATCAAGTACTTCTATATAACTCTTGCCTCAAATTATTTTCGGGTAAGTTTAAATCTATATGATTCAGACCATTCACCATCAAACAAATTTTTCCTTACGGCACAGTCGAGGTAACTCATCCTGAAAAAGGTACGTTTAAAGTGAATGGTTATAATTTGAAGCTCTATCTTGGAGGTGAATTCGATAAGAAAATAGTTCATGAGAAGTTAAAAATTTTCAAATTTTGAGTAAGATTGCTCACAGCTCTTTATTGAAAAAAAATTCTAGAACATGTACGGTCCAAGCCGCACACATGTGCGTGCTACTGCACAAAAAATTCTAAAAAAACCATTTATGGCAGTGCTTGTGCAGTCCGTGCTGCACATATATATGGTTAGGACTGCATATGGACTGCCACGAGCCGCCTTTGCAGTCTTGTGCGACAACCAACACACAAATGTGCATTGGTGTGCACAAGGAAAAAAAAATATATCTTATGAGATTTGGGGCAGCCCATGTGCGCATCGCTGCACATGGGCTACTGAAACACATTTATAATTTTTTTTTTTAAAAAAAGAGGCAGAAAAAATAAAAAAATATATATAATACAAAATTGTAAAAATTTGATTTGTGTAGGAGTTTTAATTGATGTAATTATTTTTTATGGGTGTTTTTGTTTTATAGGAATTTTTTGAAAAAAAAAAAACAAGAAGACCAAAACAAATTATGTGTGGTTTGGGGTGCACATGCTGCCACAAGCCAACTTAAAAAAAAAAAAAAATCGAAGAAGTCCAACAAGTTGTGCAATGATGCACATATTTGTGCACATACCTCTGCACAAAGGGATTTCATCCCTTTGTACCCAGTACTTGTGCTATCTAGGTTGCACATGTGTACGGTTAGGACTGCACATGGGCTGCTTTAGCAGTCGTGTCCCGTTCTTGTGTGTCGATATGCATGAGGGGAATAAAAAAATAAAAAAATAAAAAAATAAAATAATTTTAAAAAAACAACTCTCCTTTTTTGCACCACTCTTTAAATCCCAAACCCTCCCCCCTCCGTCGACCATAGTCCCTCCCTCACTGACACAAACTACAGCAATAGCCGATCGCATCGACACCCGATCGTGTTCTTCCGCGGTCTCCACCTCCTGCACTTTGAAATTCCAGGGAAGTTTCCTAATTTAATTTTTTTGTATATTATTTGTTTGTTTTGTCATGCTGAAAACTTCTCCATATGAAGAACAATGTGTAATTGATCATGTTTGCTTTTGGATGAAATTTAGTTTCTACAATTACAAGGGATTGTTTCATAAAATTAGTGAAAAGTCTTTAATGTGGGGTTGAGTGTTTTATTCTTTGGGATAGGAATGAGAGAATGTTATTTGATTAATTACTTGATTTTTGAATTGTTACCTTGTGTAATTTTAAAATAACTATTCTTTCTTCCTCTCAAAATACAAAAAGTCAAAAAAAAGAAAGAAAAAAGTCAATAAAAAAGTCAAAACAATCAAATAAAAAAGAAGAAAAAAAGAAAAGAAAAATTCAAAGAAATAAGAGAGGAAGAAGAGGATGTATTTCTTTATCAAGGCAGTTCAATTTTATTTTGCAGAAGATAGCAAGTAAGGGCTAGAATTTCTATTATTTTTGTGGTCCATGAGAGTGAGATTATGTTTTGACGTGAGATTTGTTCTTTATTGAGAGATCATGTGAGTTTGATTTGAAAGGGTATTTAGTAAGCATGATCAATTATTGTATAGTCCACCAACCTAAAAACACATACCCTCTACTAAGGCCCCATTACAATGAAAAGAAAGACCTTTTGATTTGTGCTTGTATTTGAATTTAAGTGGTGCAAATGTGATTTATTTTTAACTTATGATGGACTTTTAGACTATTTGTTGGATGATGAAAGCATACATTAATCTTTAAACACTTTAAATGAGGGGTATGTTGTGCGAAACTTGATAAATGAATTTTTTTTGGGATTTGTGAATGGATAATCTTTGATGCATTTAGTTTAGGGATAGTTATGATTAAATAAGTATACTAGAACACACTTTTTGCAAGTTTGAGAATTGATGAAATTTTGGCATAGTTCGGTTAATTCGATTTGTTATGATGCCGATAAGGGGATGAAATGTATTTATGAGTCAATTGTGTTAGTTTTTATGTGTTTTGTGTTTTCTTGTTTTGTTTTGAGCCTTTTGTTCATTTCTTTTTCTATTAGCTTAGTATTTTTACTTGGAGACAAACAAAATGCTAAGTGTGGGGGAATTTGATAGTTTTTTATTTTTAAGTATTTTAGAGCTAGTTTTATTATTAATTGAGTCTAATTTAGGAGAAAAATACCACATAATGTCTCACTTTGGACTGTTATTTTGAGATTTTATAGGAAATCCTAAAAATTAGAACTGATTGATAAATTATATGAGTTTTCTGGATGAAATTATATAATTTCAGAAGTTTAGGGACCAAATCGAAAATTAATAATCTAGGGATTAATTCTGATATTTTTTCCAGACAGAATTTCAGTTCCTTCGTAACACAATTTAGAGAGAATTCATGCAATAGATTTTTGAAGAAGCTTCATCGGTTCCTACTAAAAAAAAAAAAGAAAGATTTTATTATTATTCCTAATTTGTGGAGGATTCATAATTGGTGGAGGATGATGTTTTTCCTATTTTGAAGGGGAATAAAAGACTATAAATAGTTTTTTTTTTGTTGATGATGATTAATTTATGAAGATAATTTTTTGTTCATTTTATTTTTCTATAGAGAAGTCCTTTGTTTATTTTTTATTTTTTTGGAGAAGAAACTGTCTATAAGAGGAGAATTATTGGCCAACCATCAACTTTGAAGAGAATTGAAGAATACATGGGTTTTATCATGAAAACTTTTCTCTTTTATATTCTTTTTATTTGATGTTGGCTAGTAATTCCATTATGAACTAAATTAGTTAGGCACTTGGGTAGGATGAACCCTAAAATGAGTTTTGAATTGTGATTTTCTTTAGATAATATAATCTTTTCATTATTTATGGAATTCAATTGTGTTTGCTCTTTATCTTCTTGAATTGATATGTCCGAAATATTGATTCTTGTTTTATAATTCTTTAACTTAGATTGAGAAATTAGGTTATTGAATAGATTTAGTACAATTGAAAGGAGTTGCATGTACCCCTAGAGATATATAACATAAATCTTCTGAATTAGGATCAAACCTAATAGTAAAATTTAAAGAACTATAATACAATTTTAGGGGTTTTAATTAGGAAGAGATTCCAATTAATCAACCTAGAATTAGATGTTAATGATCTTGAGAAATACTTTAACATATTAATGGAATTTTCACGGTTCTATAAACATTGAATTAGATTGTATTGTCGGGAAATCAATTTAAGGCCCACATAAAATCACTATTATATATGCTGCAAAGCTAAAATTTTAAGCCACCAATAATACTGCAGAGTATGAAGCTTGATCATAGGACTGCAACTAGCAAAAAAAGTCTGAGTGAAAAGCATCTCCATCTACAATGACCTTGGGCTGGTAGTTCAACTCCTCCTTGGCCAATACACCGTTAGGAATGTTACTCTGGCCAAGTATGGCAAATACGCCAAGTACCTCCACGCTCACATAAAAGGCAAATGAGAAAATTAAAAGATTGGGCAAATCTCGTATGATAATAATGAAAAAGTAGACACCCTTACAAAGTTAGCAGCTTCCTCTCAAGCCACTCTACTGAAGGAGTGTTGGTTCAATAAAGAATTAACTAAACATCTCCAGACAAAGCCCATAGTTGTCATAACAAAAGAAGATAATTGGATAAGCTCACTAGTCAAGTACTTGAAATATGGGCAATTCCCAATAAAACCAAAAGAAGCCCAAGTCATCATTCACTGAACTGTAAACTTTTATGAGGAAAATGGCATCTTCTACAAAAGATCCTATAGCCAACCTTGGCTTAAATGTATCTCATTAGAAGATGAAGATTATGTAGTAAGGGAAATCCATCAAAGCATCTGCGGAGCTCATGAAACAGTTATAACCCTAGCTTAGAAAATTATTCTATTCATTTACTACTGGCCTTTTATGCTCAAAGATGCCAAATAACTAGTACAAAAGTTTGAAACCTGCCAAAGACATGTTAACATCCCTCGAAGACCAGCGACACATCAATAATCCATTGGCTTGGCATGACCTTTCTCTCAATGAGGAATTGACATCCTTAGGCATTTTCCTTAAGCTTCAAGATAAAAGAAGTTTACGATAGTCGTCATTCACCATTTCACCAAAATGGTTGAAATTGAAGCCCTAGCCACTATTACTTCGATAAGGATACTAGACTTTTTCAAGAAAAAACATAATATATCGATGCGACATTCCCTAGACTTTCGTAGCTAATAATGAAAAATAGTTTGACAATAACAAATTTAGATCCTATTATGTGGAGCTAGCCATTAACCTTCGATTCACTTTGATGGCCCACCCACAAACCAATGATATGATCTAGGTAACTAATAGAACCATCTTGTATAGGCTCAAAAGAAGATTGGATGATGCAAAAGGCACTAAGGGAAATCAGATCAACCACATCTTTTGGACCTTCTATACTACTCTAAAAACCACAATAAGTCAAACATTATTCTCCCTAACATATGGCATAGAAACAATGATACCTATAGAGATAAAACTCCTATTGTACAGAGTCCTCCAGCATCACCCTGAACACAATGATGAAGAACTATGCATCAATTTAGACTTCTTAACTAGTAAAAAAGAAAATGTTGTCATCTAAATAATAGCATATCAACAGAAAGTCACTCAGCTATATAATAGGAGAGTCAAAGCTCGAGCCCTCAAAGAGGGAAATCTTGTATTAAGGAAAACTGATAAAGATTGAGAAATGCGTGTGTAAGCAAGCTCAACGCCAACTAGGAAGGGCCTTATAAAATCTTGAAGGTAATCGGACCAACAACATACAAGTTAGAGACCACAGAGGCCAAACATGTGCCACATATATGGAACATAAAAGCTTTAAGAAAATACTTCACTAAGACAACCTTTGTGGCTCTTGTAAAATGGCTTAAGCCATGCCTCAACCTCATAACATATATTGGGGGATTAATAAAGAGTTTCCATAGTCATCATTCCATTCTTCAATTAAACGTTATCTTCATCACACAAAGCATGTACTGAGTTAATTTATCTCATACATCGTGAGAAAAAGAAAATTCATAAATGACATAAAACATGTATTGTGCTAATTTATTTTGTTCCTCGCGATTAAAAAAAATTCATAAATGACACAAAGCATATTCCAAGCTAATTTATCTCATACCTCACAATAAAAAGAAAAATTCATAAATCATATGGAACATGTACCGAGATAATCTACTTAGGACATTGCAACAAAAAGAAAAATTCATATGATACGTAGTACGTTCCGAGTTGACCCATTTTGTACATTACAAACATAACTAACTCGGGATCAAACTAAGCCAACTCGCCTACTACCTCACTAATTCAAGCTCGAGCTAACCAATTCTGATGTGTTCAATGTTTGAATTAATTTATAATAAGGACAATCACTAAGCTAGTTAAATATGAATATGGATAACAACAAAATCCTTTACAAATAAGTTATTTTCAACTGCTCGAACTACTCTACAACAATTAGCCAATTTTATCAATTTCTGGTTGATTGTTAATAGTCAATGCAAATGCTTAAAGAAAGCAGCAGTAAGAGAAATAAGGGAAATGATAATGAAAATGAAAATAAATTCTAATGTACTTAAAAAAATTTTGTATACAACCTAAAAGAGCAAGCCAAAGGTTACAAAAATCCTATACTCTACTCCTTTAGGTCATCTCCATAATCCCCTTCATCCCCAATTACATCTTCACTACCCCCACCCTCTTTATCCTCCTCCTCATTTGGCAGGTTTATGGTTGCAAAAAGATCAAAGTCCACTATAAAATCAAAATTCTGATTCGAGAAGTTCTTCATTAGTTCCTGCCTGATGAAGGCATTATAGTTCAGACAAACCTAAGCCACCTTTTTTAGGTGAGCCTTCGAGCCTTTTCCTCTTTCTTCTTCAAGAACTGAACCTCTTGCTCCAACTCAGGGACCCTAGCAAATGTCTTCCCCAACTTGGCCACTTAGCTTGTAATAAGGCCACCTCACCCTCGACAGCAGAAAGCTTCTCCTTAGTAAAGGATAACAACTGAGCCCTTTACTTAACCTACTTCAAGGTATCCTGATGCTCCTTAGAAAGAACATTATGGGCATCTTGAACCTTTATGAGTTGCCCTTCTAACTTAGAAAAATTCAAAACCTCCTTATCAGAAATCTTGAGGCGTTGGTTTAGTACTGTGCCAGTCGTCGCTACTTGTACAAATAAAACAAGATACAAAATCAACCATTATACACAAGTATTAAAACAAAATTGATAGAATAACAATACCTTTAGCAAGTGCATAGTCATCTAGGGTACGAGTTGTTGTTAATTAAGGACTTGAACCTCTCCGCCTCCCTCAAAAAGGTGCATAGTTGAGCCATGATCTTAACCATAATTTTATGATTCATGTTGCCTTCATACCTCCCTGATAGAGGAGATTGAGGATCAATCAAGTGGTTTGAGCCTTGAGGCACAACAAATCACTCGTCATTAGAGTCAACCTCTACCACTCTAACTCGTGGTCTTTTTGGCAAAGGGTTGGACTCCCTATATTGCCCAGTCATCTCAGGGCGAGAAGTAGCAATCACCACTAGCTCGATGACCCTCGACACAGGCATGGTTCCAACAACCATTTTGAAAGTAGGCCTCTTACAAACAATAATCTACTTCACCCGACTCTTCCTCTTCCTCTTCTCTTCTTGCGTAGCCTTTTAGCGTACCATTTTTGTATTTATCTCTTTCATATACATCTTTACAAAATAAAAAGATATTAGTATCATTAGTTAACATACCAAAGAGCTAATATGGCATCTTACCATTTAGTTTGGACACAATATAATGTATGTTTATCAACCCGGTCAAATCTATACAATCATCAGCCCAAATCTTCTCTATAATAGCTATTTCTGTCTCATACATGTTGACGTCTACATTCCACTCAACCTTTCTCATCCATTTTGAAGGGAATGAAACCTTTTCGATATAGGTGACCATAAAATACTTGTGCTTTTACCCATTTATGGATGAAGAATAATTAGTGAAAGGTCTAGTACTAGGCTAAAATGATTCATGCCAGTGTTCTTCTCTAGCTCAACCACTGAACAAATAAACATGCTTAAAGACACCAATCATGAATGTCGGTCTCTTCTCCCAGGTTAGCATAAACATTCCCACTAATATTCAAAGGGCATTCGAACTAAGCTGAGAATGAACCACTTATAAGTGGCGAATACTTGTTGCAAAGCTTAGGAATTGGCAGCCGTAAACTAGCTTCAAATCCTCTTCATACAACATGAACTGGTTCGGATCCAACTCTAAGAATACCCTTAGATCAGTTTAGGTACACTTAGAAAAACTTGTTTGAGATCTTATATACCCAACAAATCTTGAGAAGGTCCAGCTCGGTTATCTCGCTGACAATCTCAATTACTCAAGGGTTCTGCCTGGGGATTTGTAATGACATGGGTTGCTGAATTATTTTGGTGAGTTCAATATAGTTGGTTCCCGTCCCATTAGCGTGGACGCTTAGCCCAACATCACCTCCTCATCTGCTCCTCCACAAACATTCTCTTCTCCTTCTCAAAGACCTATCCATCTGAAATGGAGCTAAAACCCATTTTACCTAGATCCATACTATATCTTTCATAAACTTCGAAAATTGTCAGGTCCTTAATGGAACCCCCAAAAGTAGAAGGCTCGTCTATAAAATCCATAAACACAGAAATAGAAGAAGAAGAAAAGAAAAGAGAGGCAAGAACAAACCTTCAATAATGAGTATCCTAGCAAAAAGAAGAGGAAATTTCTTGAAAGCAAGCTTCAAATATCTAGCAACAAATGAAATCCTTTGCAGAAAAAGAGACAAAATCGTAAAATGAAGGAAAAGAGAAAGGAAACCCCCTATTTATAGCCCTTTTAAGGCTAAAGATGAAGAGATATAGTCAGATGAACTGTTGCCTTATTAAGCGGTTCATATCAAATCAATTAAAATGTGACAATTGAGGAATAAAAATCAACCGACATGTGGCATCACCAACCAATCAACACTTTAATTTTCAAAATTCAAAAATTAAAATTCCTTCTAAAAAATCAGCAACTCGAGTCCGTGCGCTCACTTTAACTGTCAACTCAACCGTACTAGCATGGCCACTAAACCACTGTCGAATCGAGATAGATTCAGATTGAGCTGGGATATGTGATACTACCCATTCAGCAAATGGGCCAGGCTTAATACTATATAAGGCCCAACTTAGCCTAACACTCCAATCCATAAAACCAGCTCAACCCATTAGCAAGGGACCAACTGACTATGATGGATCAACTATAAGGGAGCACTTAATTTATTAAAAAGCCACACAAGTCTAGCCAAACAGTAATTGTCAACTCCATTCAATTGTAGTAAATCCATCCTTATATAAAGGACCCTAGGTATCTTTCGTGCTCTTTCGGAATCTCTACATTTTTTTTATACTATCAACTAGACTTAGCTTACTTAATCATCAGAGTAGACTTGCAATCAAGGACCAGGCTCCTCCTGACTTTGTTCGTCTTGCAGACTATCATGACTAAACCAACTTTCTTACTCATAAAGGCTAAATCGAACTAATTGCTCGGATTATCTGCTCGAACATAAAAGGCCAATGATCTCACCACCACTATTGACTCCATTATCATTGTTTTCATGGCTAAAGATTTCGCCATCATTATCAACTTCATTACCACCAGGGTCAAAAAGTATACCATCACTGTTAATTTAATCACTATTGTTTTCAAGGCCAAAGGTTCAACCACAACACCAAATTTAAATTTATTATTATCAATAACAATCCTTATATCTTCATCGCTATAATGACTCAGCTCGAGTTGAATCCAATTGTGACTGTAGGTATCGTAGTATTGGAGTAGTTGGCAGTTCGTTCTACGATGAAAGCGATAAATATGATGATTACTAGCGACAATGATTGGCTAGTGATTTAGGACTAGGATTTATGAATAAATTAATTCAGTTAGATTTAGCTTTAAACTTGTTCTTCACTTTTTCATTAATGATGAATCCAATTTATGATATAGTGGAGATACAATTTTGTAATTCTAGATAAATAATAAGTATTGTACATGATTGATAGTTATGCTAGTTAGCTTGGTGATTATATTGGTATAACATTTAACAAGATGTTGGAATATAGAATCTTATTGGAGATTTGTTAGATATATTTTATTTTATTTTATTTCTAGATTTTACTTGTTGTATGGAATTTTTTAATTTGATTTCGTTAAGTGATAGTGGTAGTTGATGAGTTTGTAGTTATGGTGATGTTGGTGATATTGTTGCTTCCATGTCTGCCCTCCATCCATTCTTTAACTATGGCTCTAGTCGTGCCACCTTTTTTTTTAATTCTTCTAAGAACTATTTGCAGCTAGTTGGTATTATTTAAGATGAAGAAGAAGACAATTAGAGCTTAATTTGGTCAAGAGTGTACAACTAGTCATTAAAGAGAAAAAAGGGCTTGAAAGTAATTTAAGGGGATTCAGTCAGAGAAGGATGGAAGAGAAGTGTATTTTTGTAAACTTTGAATGATCTTACGCAACATTTAGTAAGATGTAATCAATTATAATGAAATATAATCAAATGCAAACTCATTGAACTATTAAATTAAAATTTCTTTTAATT
Source organism: Omphalea diandra (assembly GCA_949677035.1). Lineage (NCBI taxonomy): Eukaryota > Viridiplantae > Streptophyta > Magnoliopsida > Malpighiales > Euphorbiaceae > Omphalea > Omphalea diandra. The sequence continues at coordinate 364 of CATIWR010051971.1, read as the reverse complement.
ACATTATATTTGATTATATTATACCAAACATGTGGTTAGTGATTAAGTTAGTTATTTTTTCTTTAAAATATTTTTATGAAGAAAAATTGAGAATCTATATATTTTGCTTTTATTAATGTGTGATTCTTACCCTCTAGTTCCAAATAAGATGCTCTTTAGTTTTAAATAATTAAAAGAAAATAAGGGTTACGTTCTAATTAGATTATATAGTTAATCCTACTTTTGATTGAATATTTTTAAATATTTGTTGACCAAAAAAATTAAAATAGTTTAGAGGCTAATCTTATCTTTAGACTTAAAAATTAATAATAATAAGACAAATTCACAATTACCCATATTTTAAATTCTAAATTATATATATATA